>QLTV01003398.1:1329681-1402109 GCA_003457575.1 Thermophis baileyi
GAGTTTGATTTTTCCTTGTTTTTCTGTGAGCCTTTTATTATGAGTAATATTTTATTTGGGGGGGAGGTTCCTTCCCATAGAAGAAAGAGAAAGAGAGAAAGAAAGGAGGGAGGGAGGGAGGACCACAAACCTGGCTGGCACTAGACACAGCTTCAGAGGATGCTTTGAAACAGCACAGCAAAGGCTAGAAGGGACCTCAGAGGTCATCTAGTCCAACCCCCTGCTCCCTGGCAAAATGGACTGCTAAATTGGCCGCACCCACCCAGTCACATGACCACATGACCACGCCCTAAAGGAAGGTAAGATTGTTTCCCCCAAGTAATTACCCACTGAGAGCTAAAAATAGCTGCAGGTATCAATGCTGAAACATGTAGATTTTTGAAGCTTAGTCATGGCTTGGGAGGAGTGACTTACTCCATGAATTTTAATTATTTTCAAAATGTCTTAACATGACTCTCCCTTTCAATGTACAAGTTTCTTCCTTGTTTCTGTTTCTGCTGGTAAAAAAGAAATGTGTGTATTGGTATGGGGAAGCTAGATATTGCAAAGGAGGGGGGGTTGGTTCACTGTTCTCTTTTGGAGGAATTATAATTCCTCAATTTATAGCTGTCTTCCTTTTAGATAAATATAATATCTAAGAAAGACAAAAAAGGTTTGAAAATAAACATTCAATTTTTATTTCTGCCAAGTAACCACTGTATTAGCATATTTAACTGAAATAAAAAAAGTGAAACACTTCAGGTTCTTTGATATCAGGAAGCAAAATAGTTATGATTTAAGAATGATCTAGACTTCTCCTACCAGCTGCCTCATTAAAATACTCAACTGTTTTGTAGTGTTTGTCTTCCTGCAAATCAGTGTAGCTTCCTGATTTGTACAGAAATGTTGAATTACATCTGGGGCTGCATACAAATTGATCCAATCTGTGAACATGGTTTCGTAATTATTTGTTCTTTGTATATCATTCATCTGAGATTTCCTCATGTTGTATCTCTCTTGCGAGTTTTGACATTCTTACTCAAGAAACCTTTAATATGGGAGAGAAGGCTATTTCTAAATCAATAAATGGGTCAGTTACCTCTCTGTTAATATTTCCAGACTCTTCCAAGGAGACCGTATACTGATTAATCACTTGTTTCCTTTTGAATGAAAAGTATTACTTAGTTCTTTCTTCTGAAAATTGGCAGAAAGTATTTCTTTCCATTGTTAGTGCCATATAAGGATTTGTACCAGTGATTCATCCATCAAACAGTCAATCCTTCTGACAACTGATGACACAAGAGGCAGATCTCATGACAATAAATATGCTTGTTCCCAGTTTTGAAGGAACCTCTGATATTTGAAAAACTAATGGTGAAAACTGTTCTATCCATGGTCAAAAGTGATTAAAGAAAGTTCAGGGAAGAGTGTGCTTGTGAAGTCTAATATTTCCAAAATTTCTGACTCTACCGCATTTATATGTGCTCAGGGGAGATTACCTACTGTATACATTTATTATTCCCTGTTCAGACATGACTCCTTCCAAGCTAGCTCTTCAAGAAGTAGAATAAGGTGTCTAGGCCTCAATATCAGGTATGATCAGTCACTTGTGATTGTAGAAATGCAAGAATTGCCTACTTTCAAAAGAAGCTTTATGTAGTGATTTATGTAGACTGAAAAAATAAATTTTTAGGTTTAAGAGTAAAATGTGGCTTGCTACCAAAGGCAGCAAACCCTGGTTAAAGTAGACAGCAAAGTCCACAGCTGGATAGTGGACAGAACAAGAGGTTTAGAAGGGATCTTTTCTAGTTTCTTGGGCTATAAAGGAGACGGAGCTAGAAATGTATTTTCAGACTTGCAAGATTCTGTCAATATAGCAATGTAGTTACAATAAAGTAGAATTAACTCATCTGGTTGTGATTCCTGTCTTGTTTACCTGTGAGGCCAATAGATGTGGATGGCTTCTATAGCTTTTTAGCCATGGAATCATCAGTAGTCAGTATGGATGCTTGATGGAGCATTGTAAGATAATTTTTTGAGTGAGTGGGAATGGTACTATAACTACATTAGTCAGATTTCATATCTTGTAAATCTTACTCTCTATAATGAAGACATGGATTTCCTCTTTGCTGCAGACTCAATAGAATCTAATATGCTCTTTTAGTCTGGAAGACTGATTAAACAGAGGCACTTTCATAATTATTGACAGCCAAATTTACCCTTAATCATGGAGACTTACTCTCTCATATCCTAACCTAGGCTTATTAGTACAAAATGATGATAACATATGTGGGCCATTTTGAGCTTCTGGAGAAAAGGCAGGCTTTAAACCTAAAAAATAATGTCAAAAAGTGCAATTGATAATGGAAGCAGCTCCATGTTTGAAAATGTGTTGACATGAATAAATGGAGCGCATCCTTACTTCATCCTCATTTTTATAATGATCATTAATCAGCACAAAGTACTACTTCTCAGCCTTTGGGCTGAGTTCAAGTGTAGAGTGAACGTATTTACTGTTTCTAGAACAATTGCATCAATCACTATGATACATCATTGATTTTAATAAGTTATTTATTTTAAAAGAAGCTTATTAGTATTAATGGCAGTGTAATGAATGTCAAAGAATTCCATGCCAAGTTTGATTTATAAAGTGAATTTGGCATTTTTCATGAAGTTTGTTTTTAGCTACTAAGTAGTCTAGATTAAACCACAAAAATGAGACACCATGAGACATCAATGAATCATTTTCAGAATACATAGAAGCCAGATTCTGAGTTCAAAAATGACACGGACAATGCTGTTTTTCTTCTTTCTTCTTTGATGGACTTTCCCCCAGTGATGTTTATGTAATGCATCTCTTCCCTAATTGACATCTGCATTTGTTGCCAAACTTTTATATGTTTATAAGAAATGACAAAAATCCCATAGTAATACTTTTTTTCCGTTTCTGCTTTTTCCATTCCCTGTTTTTATTTCAGTAAGCAGTTTGGCATGGTTCTTTCCAAAAAGTAAAATGATGGACAAAAGATAGACTTTAGGTTTTAGGCCATATTTTTTATGTCACTAGGCCGCTTGGGGGTCTGAAGAAATTTAGATAAAATCAGCAATATTGTTTTTTGTTTGTTTATTTAAATCATTTATATATCTGCCTTTCTTATATCAAACGTCCTGTAACTATTAAACCCCCCCATCAAATGCAATGAAACCTGCTGCATCATAATCTTAGTGCTATTAAACTATCTTTAAAAGGTTTTAGAACTTTCAGTTTGTCAATTGTCAGTTGCTTTGCTGCTACAGATGAGGCTTGCATTTCTGGGCTCACACTGCTTTCCTTTTAGTCTTGCCCTTGCTTTTATCACCTCTCAATTACAGCATGTCACTGATGCAAATATGAAAAGCACTCTCCCTCTCCAAACAAACCATGATAGTTAACTTTGGCCAGATTAAAGCACCGTATTGGGGGAAAATCAGTACATAGTCTGATTTTCTCAAGTCAGATTATATTGAACACGACTGTAATTCCTCTGCTGTCAGAATATTTTTTAAAAAAAATTATGTAGTCTATGTTTATCTTGTCTAAAGAAGTTATTTTTCCCTCATGTTTGTCTTAAAATAGTTAATAAACGCCATTCAATCCTGAAGTTCATCCTTTTGATTGTACATTTTTAAAATTGCACACACCTGGTAGGATTCTAGACGGCACCTTATTTCAAATTGTGTTCTCTTGAATTGCTTATTTTACAAGTACCGTGTAAAAGTATCCAGTTTGGGATGGCATGGTGTGAATGTTGGAGTGTAGATTGTAAAGATGAGAGGGGAATCTCTGTGTTTGAAATACAACATAAATCTAATCCAGTTGGTTTCTGAAGTTGCTATTAGTGATCCAGTGTTAAAGGCTCCTTCATTCATGATCTCAGATGAACTTGCTTGGGTGGGTGCCAATGGAGAAGCTTCGAAATAAGGGTGCCAAGGATAGGCTTGGAGATGTACCCTGCTGGGTTTGGTGCTGGGGCCAGGGCAGGGGTATAGCCATCGATGAACAAGAGACTCTGAAGGGTACAGTATTGCAGTTAGATGGATGTGAGATCCTGTTTGCAAAGTTGGGCTATAGGGATTAGAGGGGATTGTTGCTAGTGTACCAGCCTCCCTGCTGCACAGCAATCTCCCTAATGAGCTGTTGGAATTCATAATGGGCTCTGGTACATGGTTCAACTGAGACCACAATCGCCACTTGGAATAGGGTGTGATTACAGCCTTGGACCACCTTCATCTCTCCCTGATTCAGTTGAACATTTAAATTAAGGAACTGGTGAAGGTCATCTGTCAACATGAGACAACCATACACCTGTGCTCTAGGTTGATTAAGTGATGCCATCAAGGCTCTTTCCCAGTGTTTGAAAATTGTGGGTGCTAGAACAAACTGCAGCTCAAACCTGAGAAGACTAAGGCTGTGGGTTTTGAGATCCCCCGTCCCCAGATCTAGAGACTTTCTATCTTTATCTTTGAACAGGGCAGCATTCCCTCAGATAGCATTACTGTGCAATTTATGCCCCCCCCCAACTTATGGTTCCTGTTCGAAGAGAAGGTGGCAACTGTAGTCCAGAGGGCATTTGGACAAATTCACCATATGTGCCAGTTGTATCCATTTCTGTATTGGGAAGCCATTTTTCGTGGTAATTCATGCCAACTCATGGCTTAGTTTCCTTCCAGTTGGATTACTGTAATGCATTCTATATGTGGCTACCCTTGAGGAGCACTTGAAAAATGCAAGTGGTCCAGAGCGTAGTGGCATGGGAAGATTGGGGCCTTTCAAACTATGCCCATGTAACACCTTTGCTCTGCGACCTACACTGGGTCCCATTGGGCTTCTCAGTGCAATTTAAGCTGCTAGTTAAAACTGTACAAAGCACAGGGTCAAGTCATGTTACCATCTCTGCTCATCTCACCATAACGTGAAGAATTGGCATGTTCCAGGTTCCATCTACTATATTTGACGATGTCATCTTGTGCTACTTGGGAGTTACTCCTTTTATTTTGCTTCATTGCTCTGTGGAACAGCAACACCCTTCCCCCTCCCCCAAGGTCCAGATGGCCCCAACCTTGTTGGTCTTACATAAGGTGTTAAAGACCTGGATGTTTCTAGGTCAGTTAATTAATTTATTTAGTCATGTATTTTTCCACATTTTTACCTCGCTAAAGACTCTGAGTGGCTTCTATAGAGCATAAAAAGCAAGTAAAACATCCATAGTGTTCATAGCCTCCATATCAGCTATATAAACAGTGAAACAACACCACTGAAGCTGGAAACTATAAAAAATAAAAATTAAAAATGAAGATGGCATATTAAAATCAGGAGATGATACTCTGGAACAACCCTGTCTTTAAAAGCTTCCAAAACATTATCAAAAAGGGGGCTAACCTGATCTCAACCAAGAAGTTGGCCTTTCACAATACAAGAAATATTGCCCCTTCTTGCTTTAGCCCCTCAGACCTGAAAATGTGGGATGGGTAAAGTTTATCTTGATTTGGCTATAAGATTAAGCAAGCTCTGTTGTTTCGTTAGTTTAGTTATTGTTTTAGCAATTCAAAATGGAATGACTTTTTTTTTAACCCTGGCTATTCATTATATTACTGTTTTTCTGGATGCTGATTTTTAATTGCGTTTTGATCCTCTGTATGCCTCATAGAATTACCTTGGTACCTATATACTGTACCTTGTCTAAATATAAATGAATAAATGCCATGATTTTTCTTCACACCTTTTTAATGTGAGTGGTTTTTGTGAAAAAGTAGGGCATCGGAAATCTGCCAAGTCATAAAGTGCATTTTTGCTTGAAGAAAAGTTCTCTGACGTCTCAATTCTGGCTTTGTGGAGCATCAGTAGGCAGCTGATAAAGGAGTAGCTCAAGAATATGTGGTGAAATGGTCTGTTTTTATTGGTTTTCCAAATTAGATCATTGTTTCAAATAATGAAAACATTGATTATGTCTGCCAAGGGCCTTAAAATGTTCCCACTTGTAAATCCCATATTTTCTAGGCTTAGTGACCATATTGTTATAATCTGAACTGAAACTTGGCTTGCGTCTGTTAGAAGATAAGTTTTCTTTAGCAAATTTAATATAGTCAGCTGTTCCCTAAATTCTGGAGGTGGCAATTTTTCTTTTACTTAACTAGATAGGATATTACTTTCCAGTCTACTGACTCTAATTAGATTTATACAAACAAAAATCCTGCTCACTTTAAAAATATGCACATTTTTTATGTTTCATTTGCCACAAGATTTTGCCTCCAAATGGTCTGCTTCTTTGCTTTGGTCAGTAATTGACTAAACACCACCTACCTTCCCTCTCATTTCTCCTTCTATGTGCATATTTTCCTTTGCAGCATTATTCCTTTCAGCTGCTGTTTCATTTCTTTGCTGCAGTGCATTTATAAACGTCTTTGGAAGAATGACTGTATTAGGTTCTTATGGATCTGATTCCTGATCTGGATTTGCAAAACTTTATGGTAAACATAAAATATATACTGAATGATTCAGGAATTGAAACATTTCCAACCAGTATCACTGTCAATTCTTCATCCTGATGCAACGTATTTTTCTTATCAAGATCTTTGTGGCTGTTCTGCTTGATGTTACTATAGGAAAGCTAAAGGTATTTCTTATCTTCTATTTTTATACTGTAGTTAGAAATGGAAAGCAGAACTGTAATTGGTTTATCACTTCTTTGTTGAATTTTACTATTTCCACCCCACCCCCTTTTTGATCACTTCCTGAAAGTCTGTCAGAAGTGAACCCAGGAACTGAAAAGTCACTTGCAAGCTGTTTCAGCTTAAAATAATTATTTTTGGATAGACACTAATTCTGTGCTTTTTCACCAGCATCTTTGTAATTGAAGATACTGAGAATTGAGATTTGAGTGTGAACTAGTTTTATTCAGTAGCAAGTCTTCAAGGACATCTACTACTGCACAGCAGAAGTTGCTCAGGTGGGAATCTCAATGAGTATCAATATGTTTATTAAATAAATGTGTAAATTGAGGTTCCCTGAAGTTATTGGTGAGAAATGAGTGTTTTTAAAAAATACCCTAGTCCTGCGCTTTTTCAGAGATCTGTTTCAGAGCAGGATGGCAACACTACAAAAATAGGATGTAGCTTGAACGACTATCACTGGTATCACCAAGTGAAGAGTAAAAGGTTATATGAAGATGCAGGTTTGGATTTAGCAAAGCTTCTTGGAACTTATCGATGGCAGATTCCTCCTCGATTTCACTGGAAGAGAACAGATGCACCAAAAGCTGATGAACATCCCCTGAGACTGCAAAAATTAATTGCTGATGGCTGTCAAGAAGATCCCGAAGAAAAGGTTGCTATGCCAGCAGCCAGGACATTTCGGGTTCCCTTCTGCAGGTCTATCTCTGAACCTGCTCCACAGTGGAGAGACAGAAATCCAAAACCTCTTCTACAACCAGAAGATGGTGAGCAGGACAGTTACTTTATTCGTGGTTTCTTCTCTACAATCTCTGGCAGCCTTTCTAAGGTTTTGAACCGGAGAGAAGAACAGGATTTAGCAGTGACAGATGAAATGGAGCACAAACATATGGATTTGGCTGCAGGTATAATTGTTTTTCTAGTTTTGTTTTTGAGCCAGATTGCTTCCTTCATAGAGATTATGATTTGAAGTGTTTTCTTCGGAAAAAAATTAAGTTGTCTTTTCTCTATTGCATTTAATTTTTTTGTTTTGATTACCTGAGGAAACTGATGTTATATTCTCAGATGAATTGTTTAAACATTTTATAGTCTTTAACGCTGTTAGTTTCTGAGTAATTGTTCAGTGTTTCTAGCCATGTTGGCCGATTAGAATAACAGTTATTAAATAAATGAAATTATATTTCTTAATTGTCAATCAAGTTAGGTAAGCTAAAATTAGAATTAATCAATTTAAGATTCTTTTTAATGGGAAGTAATCATTTTAATGAATAGATAAAACATTGCATTATATTATGTAAGAGATACTGGTATTAATATTTCCCAAACTACGATTGTGTTAGTCTTCAGGCCCAATTAACATTCTATTCTTCTTGCTTTGATGATGCACAGAAAAGACTAAAATCATTAGCTCAAAACCAATCAAAAATTCCTGTCACAGGATGTCTACCTGGCAGTGTATAAAGGTGCTTATAGTATAGAGTGAATTTTCCTATTTTTTCCTAGAATTGCTTTTCCTACTTTTAACAGTTTCAAATTCTTTCTATACATTCCTCTCACTGTTTTCACACAAAGGCAGGAAATGACATCACTGTGTTCATTTAAAAGGAAATTATGCTAAGTAAATATTGTGTAGAAAAAAAAGTAACTTTAAATTGTACCCCAGTCAGTGAACTGATTCTTCTTACCATCTGATACCTGTAGCTTTGTCACCTGTCAGGTAATTGATGAATGCTAAAAAGTCAAGTAAAAGAAGATTTAAAGTTTTCGATGGGGGGAGATTTAGATTACTTAGTACCCTACTATCAAACTCTGGGTTTCTGGTAAATTTCCACTGAGAAAATTATTATCACAAGAAGAAAGATTCCCTTTTCAATTTAATTACCCATTCAGATTCTCAATACACAATCTAATTTGATAGAAGTTACTGATTCAGCTA
This sequence comes from Thermophis baileyi, assembly GCA_003457575.1. NCBI lineage: Eukaryota > Metazoa > Chordata > Lepidosauria > Squamata > Dipsadidae > Thermophis > Thermophis baileyi. Next base: position 1,338,305 of record QLTV01003398.1, read on the forward strand.
TAACATACTGTACATTTTTCAACCTTTCCCTTAAAAAACTTGTCTAAATTTTTCTGATTATTGCAGTAAATGTCTGTAAACATCTGGAAATCATTGAGCCTATGGCTGGTTTGGCTGGTTTGATCTTCTACAATCAAAACCTCTTATTATGAGCGAGCTATGCTGACGTGGGCATTTAAAACCTCTTAATCACAGTCTAGTATGCTTTTGTATTGGGTAACTCTGCAATTACTTGACACAAAACAATAACCATCAAAACTAGACACTTAAGATGAATTTGAAAATCTGTATGAAAGTGTGGCAAAATAGAAGATTCTGTCATTGTAAATATTGTTAGAAATAATTTTCTGAATAGAGCAGTGATACAAAAAATGGTATACTTAGTTATAATAATTGGACTACAATGTGGACCACAATAGTACAAAGTTAAGATTTATCAATTAAATGAGAGGGGAAAATAGATCACAAGTGTGGGGGTTTCTTTACTCTTATTTCTCTTTAATTTCTTTTATTGAAATGTTATTGAAAGATGCCCTGGAAACCTGGTGAATAATATAGTTTGAATCCCTTTAAATGTTATTCAAAGTAATAGAGGAGAGAAAGATGCAATGGTTAATCTACCAGGTTAGAAACTGTATAGGAAACCATGAGTTCTGGTTCCACATTAGGTATGAAAGCTGCAAGGTGACCTTGGGCCAGTCATTCTCTTTCAGCCCTAGAAAGAAAGCAGTGGCAAACCATTGCAGTGCATTTCTCCACTACTGGTTCCTTTATTCTTGATAGTTGGTTCCAAAAGGCTTGGGACCTTTCAGGCTGTTGTTGGAACTATTCATGCTGTTCTCTTTCTTGGCTCCTTTGAGAAGGTCAGTGATTGCTGGAAAAGTTTCAATATGCAGGTATTTTGTTGGGGGTTTTTCATGCTGTGATATGACTGCCAGATAATGTTAACTCCACTTTAGCTGAATTCAGCTTCAAGGAAGAAAAGAGCATCTATTAGTATTTGAAATGGGAAGCACAATTGGGCATCATTAAAGCAAACATTGCATGGAGAGCTAGATCCTCAAAATAGCCAGTCCACTTCCTTATATTGAACAAGTTGGAAAGAAACCAAGACAGGACTGATAAATGTTCTTCAACATCACTGAGACAGTTTTTATTGACACAGGACTCAACATCTAATTATTTGGGCTTAAAATCTAACCAATTCTCTTGCTGTGCTCAGCTAAGCACCTTTTCAACGTGTGTGTGTGTGTGTGTGTGTGTGTGTGTGTGTGTGTGTGTGTGTGTGTGTGTGTGTGTGTATGTGTATGTGAAAGAGAGAGATACAAACACTTCATGGCTGGAAACTTACTGTTAATCAGTTTGGTGATATAATTACTGCATTTAAAAAAGTAAATGTGAAAACTGTTAAAATACAATTAAAACTGATTTTAACAGTTTACAGTCATTTAGAGATGAGGTGTGGTTATGTATGAGCCATGCTGAGAATAACTAAGGATGATATCCTTTTAAAATTATTTACAATTGAGCCCTTATAGTTTCTAGCCAGTTTAAGATGCTTTGTCCAATTGTTCCAATTGTTTCCCAAATCAATTTTAAGTTGAAATAATGTTTAGCTTAGTGAGAATTCTCATGTGTGGGTTGCTAGTATTAATAATAGCTAAAGTATCTACTGCTCTTATAGAAAAGAATAGAAATGAAATAACTGGCAATTGTTGAAACTTAAAATACTTTGAAGTACACTGAGAAATCACATAATCAACCCATCTCTTCGTTAGAGTTATATTTCTGTTTTGGGAGGAAAAAGTAACTCACATTGTTCTTTTTAACTTAGGATAGGGTTTTAAGCATGTTCTAATCAAAATGGAATGCTAGCCAAATTGGGCTGATCTTTGATTTTTAAATGTTTTTATTTTTATTTTGGAGAGTCTACTTCTCTATAAAGTAATTATGTTCTTATTTGTTTTATTTTATGCCATTCTTTCACCTGAAAGAATACTGTATACAGAAAGATACAAGCTCTATAGGGACATTTATTAACTGAAGCTGTTTAGTAATGAGCACATTCTGTGTTTTGAACCACACAGATGAAAACATTAACAGCTGGATGAATCCATTGTAGGTCCTCATTAAAACCAAGATTAGTATGGCAGATTCTCATTTATCTGTGTAAAACAGATTGTCTGGGCCTGAATTGTTCAAATCATGGGTGGCTCTGAAGCTCTATTCCTGATGTAATTTTCAGGATCTAATTCTCTTTGACCACACTAAAAAGGAGAAGAAAAAAAAGCTTGGATTTTTATTTTTATTTTTTGTAAATACAATAGGAACAGGTATGGGATATAGTGGATTATTGATCAACAGATTTAGCCTCAATTCAGATATATTTGTGATCATGACACCCTTGGTTATTCCATGTTGGATGTTGGAGAGAGTTCCTTTCTCTTGGGTCAGTTCCAGTCTGTGGTAATTGGGGAGGAAAGATCTCATCCTCTACTGAGTAGGGTGCCAAATGGGTTGGTGCTCTCTCCACTCCTATTCAACCTTTACATGAGGCTGCTGGGTAAGCTCATCTGTCACCTTGGGGTGAAGTATCATCAGTGTGCTAATCATACCCAATTATACATCTGTGCCCCTGGCAAATTAAGTGATGCTGTGGAAGTCTTATCCTGGTGTCTGGAGGCTGTGAGGGTTTGGATGTGGAGCAATAGACTTCAACTGAACATGAACAAGATTGAGTTGCTCTGGATTTGGGTCCCTGTCAGTTCTAGGACTATGCCATCAGTGGTGCTGTATGGGGTTGTACTGCCCCAAGTAGACCGATGTGCAACTTGGGGGGGGTCTTCCTAGACTCACAGTTCCTGCTTAGAGAGCAGGTATCAATCATAGCTAGGAGGCCCTTTGTACAACTTTATATTGAGCACCAGTTATGCCTGTTTTTAGATTGGGGGGGGGCTCTACTCATGGTCACTCATGTCCTAGTCACCTCCCTGTTCAACTGTTGTAATGCGTTCTACATCGAGCTGCCCTTTAAAAGTATTCAGAAACTTCAACTGCAAAATGCAGTAGTATGGATAGTTATGTGTCTTTCTAGTAGAAAGACACATGATTATCTGTTCTGCAAGCTTCATTGGTTACCAGTTTGTTTCCAGGTTCAATTCAACGGTTTGACCTGCTTCTTCCTGATTACATCTGCCATTCCCACCAGCAGAGAAGGCATGCTATGGATCCTACCAGCTAGGGAGCTACATTTGGCGGGCTCTAGGTGGCAGGCCTTCTCTGCTGTGGCACCTGCCTTATGAAAATACCCTCTCCCCTGAAGTGGGACTGGCTTCATCACTTTTGACCTTCCGAAGGTCCCTCAGGCTTCGGGATGGCTACATGGTTTACCCGGTAGGGCTGACAATAGTGACAAACACTATAGGTAGTCCTCGATTTATATCTATAATTGAACCCAGAATTACATTCGTAAGTCATTGTGATTGTAAATCAAGCCACATGACTGGAAGTAACATTTTGACTTTTTTTGCAATGGTCACTAAGTGAACCTGTTCATTTGAATGGGTGCTTTTGCCAGAAACTGCAAAAAACAAACAAACTAGAATTGCAATCACTTGACTGTGGAACACTGACTGGTTATAAAACTGACCCACCCAATATGCAGTTATGTTACTGGGCTGGGTGGGCAGGACGACCATTTATGAGAGCTGGAGGTGCTTTACAGGCTGTAAAACAGCCATTTGGTGACTTCAAGCAGACGGTAAAATGACTGGTCCTTGAGTGAGGACTATCTGTATTGATCTTTCAAAACCAAGAGATTCCTAAAACTGGGAGCTCCTGCCTCTCTTGTCTGATTGTTTCCTAGCAGCATGTCTTCTCCCCTTTTCCCAAGGTCATTCCCATATTCCATTACAAAAACTCAGCATGACAGCATGGGCGAATGACCATTTGTCTTATGAGTTCAGGATTTGCAAGAATGAGAGATGTTCTTTGCTAAATTGATTTTGGAAGTCTTTGCAGGCAGCAAAACCTCTTCGGCATGCTCTAGGTCCATGATGGCGAACCTATGGCACACGTGCCACAGGTGGCATGCGGAGCCATATCTGAAGGCATGCGAGGCATTGCCCTATGTCAGCTCCAGGGTGGGTTCCACTTACCTTCCCCACCGGTTCGCATCGCGATGTTTTGCGCGCATGCGCTCACTCCGCTTGCGTGTACGCACACGTTTTGCTTCCGCACATGCTCAGTAGCTGCAATCAGCCTGAAACACAGCTGAGGAACTGATCAGCTGTGCTTCGGGCGAAGGAATAAAGGTCAGTATAAATCCGGGGGTGGGCGGGAGGGCCCTTTTTCAAGCAGCAGAACAGGAAAAACCTTCCAAACATAAAAAATTTGCAAAAAATTCACCAAAAAAATGGCAGCGCCCACAGACCGGCACCAGCCAATCCACTTCAGTGATGTCACCAGCGGGTCGCTACCGGTTCGGGCGATCCGGTCCGAACCGGGAGGAACCCACCCCTGGTCAGCTGCAGCACACATGTGCACGCTGTCCAGCTGATTTTTGGCCTTCCGGAGGGTGGGGGGAGGCCGTTTTCGCCCTCCCCAGGCGAAAAACAGTCCCAACGGGCCTACCGGAAGTTCGGAAACGGAAGTTCATTTCCGGTAGGCCCATTGGGCCCATTTCCGGTAAGCCAATTGGGCCTGTTTTTCGCCATCCACAGGCTCTGGAGGTTTTCCTAAAGCCTGGGGAGGGCGAAAAACAGCCCAACGGGCCTACCAGAAGTCCGGAGGCTTCAGTGAGGCCTGTGCGCATGCGCGGGGGAGAGGGGGGCAGCATGGGGGCGTTGTGCGTGTATGTGCGGGGGAGGGCATTGCATTATGGATGTGTGCACGCGCACTATCGCGCACGCGCCCTTTTGGCACCTGAGCAAAAAAAGGTTCCCCATCACTGCTCTAGGTTCTGCATAAGGTCAGAATTGATACCGCACAGGGCATTCACGGGATTAAAAAAGGATTGTGGAAGAGTATGGTGAATGTAGACAGTTTCATTTTGTAATATAACCTTTACATAAAAAACATATAACTAGATTTAGAATATTACAACAGTTTAGTCCATGTATTTAGAGCGGAGAGAATGGCCAGTCAGATCCAGTAAATTTCATTTACTTCAGTTTCTAAAGGTAGCAAGCACAGTTCTGCTTAGATGGAGTTCTGATATTGGAAGCGACTCTTAATATGGTTGCTCAGTTAGGTCCATATGCTAAGGCGGGCAGTCTTTAATCCCTGGTTAAAATTTGCATTTTGTTTAATGAGCCTACCACCACTAATAATCTTGACCTGATGTAGAGAATGGCCCTGCAGGCCCTTCTCTAGATCCTAAACTGCTAAACCCTAAACTGTGTCAGGGTTCCGAATAGCATCTGGAATTAAATCAGAGTCCGAGGCAAGGCATTCCTCAAAGATCCAATTTATTAACAGAGCCATTTCAGCACGGCTGGGAGAAATCCCAAATCTGAAGCCTTCGGGGTTTCTCCACCCAGTTGAAAGTTCAAGCCTTTGTCCCCACACCCCCAAGTTCATCACATGAACCAATCTTCATTGCTTCATCCTCTGGTAGCTTGGTTGGAACTCCACCTTCTTCCATGCAGGTGTAGGACAAAGGATGACCTTGACAATCTAGAAGGAATTTGTTGTGGCTACATGCAGACATCCCTCATGCAACTGCCCCTCCCAAATTCCCATAGCAAAGAATACATTTTAAACTAGCATAAAGTGTGGCAGGCCAAAGATCCAAAGAAAATGGCTTCGGCCTGACAAACCGCTGACTTATGGTCTGGAGAGTTTTTGCTCTGAATGGGTTATGATTGAGCTTGACTGCTGCCTCAAACACCAAGTTCTGCACAATGAATTGCAAGATAAATTTAATCTGACACCTAATGCTGTTAGGTCCTGGAGGATGAATCTGAATATTTTTCTACCTGAGAACTGCCTAACCACCCCAGAATATTCTCTCAAGGTATATGTAATGTTTTTTTTCTTCTAAATTCTGAAACCAGGTTTAATAAAAGTCCCATATGTGGAATATAACTTATTTTACTGGATATTTTTATAGGGCAACCTATCCTGTTTTACTGGAGATTTTTATATGTATCTGTGCAACGAATTTGTTTTAATAAACTTTTCTTTTCCCCATGAAACCATTAATATATCTCCCTCTCTCCCTCCCTCCCTTTCTCTCCCCCTCTCTCCCTCCAGATGACAACATTTATGTGTTTTCTAAATCTTGCCTATGATTAATCCATATTTCTATTAATTCATTCCCAAATGCTGATCTGCGATGCAGTCTGAAAACAAAATATCTGCTACTTATTGACACTCCAGCTTCCTCAAATGTGGTTAATACTGTTTAGTAGCCCTCATACACTTCCGCATATCATTATACTTTTTAGATGTTTAGATGCCCTGGTTTGATTTAGTAGATATTTTGGGGAAGGATCTTGATACACTGTTGGGATTGCAATGCAAATTATAAATAGTTGCAGCAATTAGAGATTTAATCCAATAGATCAATTATAGACAACTCCCAATTTTTTCACATTGTTTGCCTTCCTGGCTGAGGTTTTTGGAAGGCTTGTAAATTCCTTTCTTCCTGTATAACAGCCCCAACATGGATATTTTCATGATGTCACCAGAGCCAAGCCCCGTTCAAAGGACACTTTATTTTTTATAACTTCAGATGATTAGCATGTCATTGAACAAGTAAATCTGGTAGTGGTAGAAGCATATCTATCTGCGAGAGTTCCCTTGTGAAGTTGCAGATTTGACAGTTGTTACCTGCTACCTGCAGGTAGTTGCTACTTGCTACGTATAGGGTTTGGGTGTTACACTGAGGCTCTATGCTCTAAAATTGCTTATAATTTTGAAATCTTTTAAAGTGTATATCTTGTAATATTGAGTATAGATAGATCTTTAACATTTAGATAAAGCATACATCTTTTTTTTTTTTTTTTGCACCTTGTTCTTCACTTTTATCAAACAGTTAACTTTCTTGATAATTGGTCATTGTTCCTGAGAATCTTGAATGGTAGTTCAACCAGGAGGCTGGGGGAGGGCAAAAACTTTTTTTTTCTTACTTACCTCTTCGAAATCTTGGTGCGTCTTATACACCGGTATGTCTTATAGTCCGAAAAATACGGTAATCCTTGCAAATGAAATCTACTCATGCTATTTTTAATAAAAATATAAGCTTGAACAGTTCGGCCTGACTGTGAAGCCTTCTCAGAAGCTAACTTATACTGACAGAGAAATGGCATATTTCCAGCAGGGTGACCTTATGGAAATGAATCTCCTGTAAAAAGAAGATCCATTGTTCTCAAAGCTATTGGAATCTATTACTTTTCACAAAAGGGTTTAACAGGGGTTGGCCTATTCACATGTCATAAACATATGGAGCCGTGGGGCAGCAGGGTGGATAAAGACTAGATATTCTTTGGGAGTATTTTGTTGCCATCTAGTGGAGATGAATATCCTTGTTCCTTACAGATAGTTACAGTATTTCATGTCTCAGTCTCTGAAATAGAATGAAAGTAGCAAGGGCTCAAAATACATCAACTACAGTGGTGGGTTGCTCCTGGTTCGGCCCGGTTCTTGGAACTGGTAGCGGCGGCGGGAGGCTCAGCCCACCTGCCCGGGACGGCGAGTGCGTGCGCGAACCGGTAGTAAAGGGTTTTAGAACCCACTACTGATCAACTATATATGTAGTGATAAATCAGTTATAAATTTTTATCAAGGGAGGCAGAAGGGAACTGATACAGTCAAAATACTGTTTAGCCTATAAGAGGCTGAGTTTTGTTACCATTAATCTTGTATATTAATACAAGTATATTAATTTTACAAGTATATTAATTAATACAAGTATATTAATTTTTGATATACTATATTAGGTAGTATTGAAGATAAATGCTTTGGGTGAATATTGGTGGATATGATGATATTTATTACCATTGTTTATTACCATTTATTTCATTTTGTGAAGGAAAAATTGTTAGCTATAATAAATATTTTTAAAAAATATATCCAGGTTATGCATTGTAGAACAACATGGCATGCTAATATCACAATAGGCATAAAATACAATTTGTAAAATCTTAATTTATTTTAAGTCAAAATTTTGAGAATATGTGATTCATTTCAGAAAGAAGAAAAACTTATAGGGCTCTCTCTCTCTCCTCCCTCCCACTCCCATCTAATTTCTTAAAAATCACACAAGAAAATATTTGTTTGGTTTTTAATTTCTGTTTGCTTCTGAAGGCAACAGCTGACACAGAGACTGACAAGTAGCTTTTTAAGCAATACCCTCTATTTATTTGACAGAGGACCTATCCCTTATTTCAACAAGTGATAAAGCCGTTATCCAGGGAAATAATTCATTATAAAGCACTGTGGAGCCATCTATAAATCTAATTGCTATTTTTTTGGGGGGGGGGAATGCCCTCACTAGGATGCGAGCATCAAAATATTATATGGTGCCTATAACTGGCTGCTGAAAATAAAAGCATTTTGGAAACACAACAGCAAAACAAGTTCTATCTTCCATTGTTGAATATTCGTCATGGGCTTCTTGTTGTAGCTGGTTTCCAAGGCTACCAGAGTAGCAAATACAGAACAAGCGTTGATATTCAATCCTAAATTAGACATTTATTAGACTTGTGTTTTCCTCTGCTTAAGAATATATTAGAGATCCACAAATTCTTAAATAATTCCCCTCTCCCTCCCAATGAAGTTTTTAGGTCTTGGAGGGTCTCAGAACTGTGTGATTGAAGTTATCTACCCTTAACTGAGTTTTGGAGATGGAAGGAGAATTTGTCTCAACTGTCACAAATTGCTTTTGTGGTATAAGAAAGTGGCCCTATGGCCCTTGAATTGAAGCTCACAGTTTTTCAATGAAACACATAAAAGAAAATAAATTTAATATATAGGGAAGTAAGAAAACCCGAATAAAAATAGGTAGCAAAATGCAAACTATTGTGGTTTTTTTTGCTCAGTAATCCAGTAAGGATTTTCAGAATCCTTTTTGGAAAATATGTATTTGTATTTACATAGCACATTTGCATATCTTATCCTCACTTAATCACCTACATTATTTATGTCAAATTTGCAGGGGTTTATATTTTTCATTACTGAAAACATTATTTCTTCAGCCAAAAATTCATTCAGAGAAGTTTATAGTCAACATAAATAAAACGTACAATCTTTATATATAGGAATAAACAAAAGAATGGTGAAGGATAGAAATAAGGTACCGTAAGCAAAATTATTTCAATGATAAGAAAAATAACAAGCCTGTGAATAAGAAGTTTAAGGGCTTCCAGGCAAGTATAACAAGTGTTTTTAAAACTTGACTTTATGATAGAGACAGTTTCGGTGTGGTCATAGAGATGGAAAAGGACGAAAAATGATAGGCTATCAAGAGCCATAAACAATGAGAATGTTAAAAAAGATAGAACTTTGAAAGTGATGAGAAACCAGTGAAAGAGTTTAATGCAAGATGAAGTAAATATGCTTCAGTGGGAAATACTGTGACCATTTGGAGAATGATAGTATTATAGGAAGGAAAGACCAGCAATGTTTGGCTCTTTATGCATTTTCTAAAGTTAATGGAGCTCCATTAATGATGTGTGTGTGTGTGTGTGTGTGTGTGTGTGTGTGTGTGTGTGTGTGTGTGTGTGTGTGTTTGAACTTTTCCTTTGTGCCTTTCCCTCTTACCGTGGATTCACCACTCCCTAGTGGTGGAGTTTGATTTACAAGTGATGCTACTACAGTACAGTACTTTTGGTCAAGGTCAGTGAAAATGAGAGCACTTCTGAGTCCTATAGAAAACACAGATTGTCCTGTATAGATTTATAAATACATTTACAGAAATAACAACCATACATTTCCTCCTGTTTGAATTTCTTTTGCAGTCCAAACAAGCCCATCATGTGGCTATACATTAGTTGTCTGCTTGATACTTGGTTTTTTGAAATTATAAATGAGTCATTCCATTCAAACGGACTCAAGGGAAGTGGGAAACTATATATCATATACCAAGTCTAATAATAAATGCTTAATTAAATAATATAATCTTAATTTTATACTTTTATTTTTAGAATCTTAGTAATAATTTCAATCAAAACTAAAAAAAGTTTCTCTTGAAACTTGAAAGAGATAGTATTTGCGATGGTGGTAATTATCTGTAGCTCAAGTGTAGGATGAGGGTGGAAGTTCATTCTCCGAGCTTGTGGGTTGGTTTCCTAATGTTTCATTACCAGGCTAGGTAACATCTTCAGCGGAGTTCCGGGGATGTTAGTGTCGGTGTTCTTCTGCTTATAAAGGGTTTGTGTGGTCAGTAGGTCTGGTGATGAGATCATGCCAGGTAAGGATCACGTCAGGTGAGGGTCTTGTGATGGGTCTTGTGATTGGGTCAGTTGTGGGTTGCGTCAAGTGAGGGTCTTGTGATGGGTCCCGTGTGGGTCATGACAGATGAGGATCTTGTGATGGGGAGGTCATGTCAGGTGAGGGTCATTGGGAGGTGAAGTGCAGGTTGGGGGCTTTCATGGGTTGTTTGAGGGTCAGGGCTGTCTCTGGTTGACTGTGCGGTTGATTTCAATTCTCAGGGGTTCATAGCAGGGGTGAAATCCAGCAGGTTCTGACAGGTTCTAGAGAACCGGTAGCGGAAATTTTGAGTAGTTCGGAGAACCGGCAAATACCACCTCTGGCTGGCCCCAGAGTGGGGTGGGAATGGAGATTTTGCAGTATCCTTCCCCTGCCACGCCCACCAAGCCACGCCCACAGAACCGGTAGGGAAAAATTTTGAATTTCACCCCTGGTTCATAGGCTGTTTGTAGGTCTATCTGTCTGTTGATGGAATTGCTTGTGGAGTGCCAGGCTTGCGCATGGCGGGTGCTAGTGTGGCTGGTGATTCTTGTATTGCTCCAATATAAGAAAATGCATAAAGAGCTAAGCCTTGCTAGTTTTTCCTTCCTATAATTGCTCCAAGACATAGTATTAGATCATCTTTTAGATATAAATCTAAAACAGATAGTCCTCAACTTATGACCATAACTGGAACCAAAATTTATGTTGCTAAGCAAGATGTTTAAGTGAGTTATGCTGGATTGTATGATCTTTTTTGCCCCAGTAGTTAAGTGAATAACTGCAGTTGTTAAATGAATCATGCAGTTATTAAGTGAATCCATAACTCTCCCCGTTGACATTGCTTGTTAGAAGCCAGTTGGGAAGATTGTAAATGACCCCAGGGTGCTGCAACCATGCTAAGTATATGCCAGTTGCAAAGCACCTGAATTTTGATCACGTGACTGTGGGCATGCTGTGACAAGCTAAGTGTGAAGACTGGTTATAAGTCACTTTTTTCAATACTGTTGTAATTTTGAATAGTCACTAAATGAATGGTTGAAAGTTGAGGACTACCTGTACATCAATTGAGATGGTCAAAGAACACATGATTCAATTGGTTTAGACCAGGGGTGTCAAACTTGTGGCCCGCGGGCTAGATGCGTCACATGCTGGCCACGCCTACCCCCAGTTTAGTGAAGGGGGGGGAAAGTCGCGATACGTCACGTGACAACAATGTGACGCCGTGAGTTTGAACCCCTGGTTTAGACCAAGTGTTCTCAAACTCTTCAGCTCACTGAGCCCTTCATGAAGGTACAGATTGTTCAGCAACGTCCATTTATTATATGAAAATAATTTAATAAATACTACTTTAATTAATAATACTACAAATAATAACAACAGCATCGACCCCTTGGATAGTCCTTGAGGATATTAACCACTTTGGGAAACTCTAGTTTAGACTGATTTAGATGTCATACCAAAATTTAGTTTGATCCTTTGCCTGAGCTTCTGCACATAAAGAGCCACAGATATGTCCTTAGAGAAAATATCTGTTATTGTCACAAACATTCTTGGCTTTCTTCCACTCCTTCCCAAGATAGTTCTTCCTCAAAAGACATGTTTCCATCAATCTATGGTTCACTAAAACTAGCTCTTCCATGCATAAATATTTTGCAAATCCCTAATTCATCCACCATTGTTTTTACAGCACTTTCTCAGTCTCCCATAATTGGGAGGTTTCTTATGCCATACTAAACAGTATTTTAATAGCTCTGTTGGAGAGAGTTCTGCAGATTGTCAGTATACTGTATTATTTAAGTTTATGAATGGGAAAAGTCACTTACAATGGATTCTTTTTAGATTTAGAATTCTGCAACAGTATTCTGTAGACTACCTATACATAATGTATAGGTTTCTTTATATAGAGAGCATGAGTAATGTCTCCACTTTAAATTATTCCCTATCTGAAAAGTCCTATAGGAATGTTCAAAGTTTTGTTGTTGTTTCAGTATTTTTTAGAAGAGTCAACTGGAGAAGCAGTTTGATGGCCATTGCAAACAATGGACAAGATTGTTTAGAAGAGGTGGTAACCTTTTTTTAAGAGAGTTTCTTGCTATTGTGGCACTTTCCTGCAGTAGCATTGATTTTGTATCTATGCCGTTTCAACTGTTTTTCAGTTCTGTGATTTTATCATCTCAGTCATTAGAATATTTAATAGACGTACTGTAGGTGGATACACTCTATCAGCCCCAATAATATAGATCCAGCCAGGATCTACTTCATCAATTGACTGTAATAATAATCAGTGTGCGAAGTGTTTTGAGTTCTTTGTAAAATGCCTAAACATTTGTAATTGAAAATTGTCTGCCATGAATTCTGTTGAGCAAATTACTGTCTCAATTTCTGTTCTTAAAATAAAATATGCCCCATTCTTACAATGATGATTCTGATAAGATAGCATATTTTAGATTGTAGGCAACAGTTCAATTAAGGTTGTATTTTCCCACACTGTATGAGCAAGCCATGGCAATCCCAGGACTCATGCATTTTTCCTTCCCTGGACATTTAGTATAGCATTATCTCCTTTTCAATAAAAAGAAGACCAGAAGAATAGACTAGCCTGAAGTTCACTATTCTTAATTCTTATAGTGGGCATTATGGATTCCCATCATATCTGCACTAAATCAATACTGTCATTGATTTTTAATGGTGGTATAAAGAAATTGCATCACATGCGCAAAATTTGCTAGAGACTTAATCTACCTTCGTACACTTTTATATTGTGAGCTAAATAAAAAGCAACTTTTTTCCAGTTTGGAAATTGCTTTGTGTGTATCTCCTTAGGTTAAATTTCACGTACAATCCATAGTTCTTGGCATAGATACTGTATAGTATTGCTAAAGCTGGTTAGATTAACAAATTGTGATAATTTGAGTAGGATTGCATAGGGAGGGGGATTGTTTATTGGATTGTTTTTACAAATATGGTAAGCTAGTCATACAGCAAGATGCAGTCCTGACTGTGCCCCAGAGGGAATAAACATGCATAGGTTTGCTCTGCTAAATCTATATTTAGCAGCTGAGTGGGTGACTGACATGTTCTAATTATGCTTTTTTTTTTTTACAGATGTGAAAGGACCTGCAACTCATAGACTATCTTGTGGTCAGTCCCCTGATTCAGAAACTATAATATGGGAGACAAAGTACTGTATTCTGACCAACAGCCAGCTTGTGTTGCTGAACAAGGAAAAGGAGGTAAGAGACAGTTTGTTTCTTCTGACTAGTATTGACTCCCAGCAACATTTGAATAGATTCCAGTTTGTTTGTTTAAAGCAGGGGTGGGTTCTGGATCCTGTTGCTGCCGGTTCGCTCAGGGTCGCACTTCACACGCACGCGCGCCCCCGCAGCAGTAAAAAAAATAGCTTCTGCGCATGCACCCCCCCCGCAGCAATAAAAAAATAGCTTCTGCACATGCGCAGAAGCAAAATCCAAGATGGTGGCGCCCACGGAGACACCGAAAGAACCGGTTTCGTGATGTCATCACCAGTTTACTAACGGTTCTAAAGAACCGGTTAGAACCGGTAGGAACCCACCTCTGGTTTAAAGTATGCATATTTTATCCATTACCCTGAAAGGTTTCCAGACTTCATCTGCTTCTTTATTTCTCCCTTCCACCCTACCCCACCCATCCAGTTTGAAGATAGAAATCTCACTGATTGCATATGGCTTCTGGATGCAATTCTAGGTGCTGGTTATCACCTGTCAAGTCCTTCATAGGGCCTGGCTACTTCAGGGACCACTGTTTTTGATATCATTTACCCACCTGGTGAATTCAGTTAGAGTGGGCATACCCTGGGTCCTCTCAAGTGAACAAAGTCATCTTCTAGGACCTAGGAACCATATCTTTTCAGGCATATCAATTCCTGCCCTCTGGAATAATATCTCCCCGAAGACCTATACATGTAGTCCTCGACATAGGACCATAATTTATTTCTGTTGCCAAGTGAGACAGTAAATAAGTGAGATAGTAGTTTTGTGAGTTTTGTCCCATTTTACAACCTTTATTGCCACAATCGTAAAGTGAATCACTGCAGTTGTTAAGTTAGTAACATGTTTGTTAAGTGAATCTGGCTTCCCCCATTGACTTGGCTTGTCAGAAAGTCACAAAGGATGATCACATGACTCTGGGACACTGCAACTGTCACAAATACATGCCAATTGCCAAGCACCTGAATTTTGATCATGTCACCATGGGGATGCTGCAGTAGTCATAAGTGTGAAAAACTCTCACTTTTTTCAATGGAGTAATATCAAACGGTCACTAAACGAATGGATTTAAGACATTCATTGACTAACCTGACTAACATCTAAACACCTATCTGGTTGAGGGGTCTTTGGTGATCTTTGAGCTTACTTGTTTTCTTGCAGACATTTTATTACCCAAACTAGGAAACATCACCATGGAAATGTCACCTAGTTTGGGTAATAAAACATGTGCAAGAAAACAACCAAGCTCAGAGAGCACTAAAGACCCCTCATTTCAACCTTGAGCTACAAATATTCTCCTTTACCTATCTGGTTTTTTTTTTAATAAATTGTTAAAAACCTGTTTGTTCTCTCAGGCTTAGTTATAAGATGGTGGTTGAGTCCCGCTCCCTTTCCCCCCTGTTTTTGGGTACCATTTTGGTCTTTTTGTTATGGGGCTAGTAATTCTGGTTGGTTTTATTCCCTTTTCTTTGATGAATGGAATGGAATAGCAATAGCAATACCACTTAGACTTATATACCACTTCACAGTGCTTTACAGCCCTCTCTAAGTGGTTTACAGAGTCAGCATATTGCCCCCAACAATCTGGGTCCTCATTTTACCGACCTCGGAAGGATGGAAGGCTGAGTCAACCTTGAACCTGGTGAGATTCTAACTGCCAAATTGCAGGCAGCCGGCTGTCAGCAGAAGTAGCCTGCAGTACTGCACTCTAACCACTGCACCACCGCGGCTGAATAGAATGGAATGGAATGGAACGGAACGGAACGGAACGGAATGGAACGGACCTTAGAGGTCTTCTAGTCCAACCCCCTGCTCAGGCAGGAAACCCTATACCAGGGTGTCAAACTCAATTTCATTGAGGACCGCATCAGGGCTGTGGTTGACCTCGGGGGGCCGTGCGGGCGTGGCCGGCTGGGTGGATGTGGTCGACTGAGTGGGTGTGGCCAGCTTGACGCCACTCACTAGGTGTGACCAACGGTGGGCGTGACCGACTGGGTGGGCATGGCCAGCTTGACACCACTCCCCAAACTGCTGGCATGTTTCCTCTTCGCACTGGGTAGACCGGGCCGAAGCCATGCTGGCCCAATGTTTCCTCTTTGCATTGGGTAGACCGGGCTGAAGTGATGCTGGCCCGATGTTTCCTCTTCGCACTGGGTAGACCGGGCCGAAGCCATGCTGGCCCAATGTTTCCTCTTTGCATTGGGTAGACCGGGCTGAAGTGACACTGGCCCGATGTTTCCTCTTCGCACTGGGTAGACTGGGCCGAAGCCATGCTGGCCCAATGTTTCCTCTTCACACTGGGTAGACCGGGCCGAAGCCATGCTGGCCCGATGTTTCCTCTTCGCATTGGGTAGACTGGGACAAAGCGACGCAGATAGACCAGGCCGAAGCGACGCAGGTAGACTGGACTGAAACGACGTGGGTCGGCCCCTTACATTTTCCAGGACGGCCCTGTGGGCCGGATCCAACCACATCGCGGGCCGGATTCGGCCCACGGGCCTTGTGTTTGACACCCCTGCCCTATACCATTTCAGACAAATGGTTGTCCAATCTATTCTTAAAAATTTCCAGTGTTGGAGGATTCACAACTTCTGGACGCAAGTTGTTCCACTGAATAATTGTTCTTTTTAATTAGAAGCTGCCGAGACATTTGTCTGAAGTGGTATAGGGTTTCCTGCCTGAGCATGGGGTTGAATTAGAAGCCCTTCAAAGTCCTTCACAGCTCTGTTATTCTGTTATTCAGAATAACTCATTGTGGAGTTGGGCAGTATCAAAACTGAAACATTAAATTAAATTGACATTTGTAGCCACCATTAAATCTTGTGTTTTAGCAAAGGAGATATTATCAGTATTCTTTTCCTAACATTTTGAATGAAATTTTGTATTATCGTGATATTATAAAACAAAACATTGTAACATTCTTATATTTTAAATCCACCAATCATCCATAGTTTATGTTGTAGATATTATTCTTTTTCATGTTTTGAGTCAACTAGTATGGGAGCAAAATAAGAAGAGAAAGTTTGGCAATATCCAGGCAGCAGTTAAAAAAAGAATGTAGATATTATTTTCATTCTCTAGTTTATAATTATTTTTCTTATTAGACAGTAATAGACTTTAGCCTAAAGAGACCTGAACAGTATGCTGCCCATTTGGGCTGCTGAATTGAATGACACAGATTTAACTTCAAAAACATTTTGATGTTCTTAGACAAAAAGAGATTTTTGCCATGCCTTTGTTCTTTTTTAGTAGTCTAGGCAGCTGACTGGAAATGCATTAGTATTTTATCAAACTTGGAAAGATGTATGTCCTTTACAATTTATGCAATTCTAAAGGACATTTCACTTAGTAAGAATAATATATTTTATCAAAGCCAATTCTAAGCTGTTTCAAACAGAAGCTTAACAGTTGTAGGTTTGGCTCACCGACCATTGATGTGAAAGGACTATCAAAGTTTACTGGGTATATGTAGCCATAATGATCATGGAATCCTACCCCAAGCCTTAGGTAACAAGCAGTTAATTTTGCCCCCAAACAGGGGCCATAATCTGATCTGGGTACCATTTTGGGTAATTGGGTATTGTGCTTGAGGCAAGAACCATAGGCCAGAGAGATAATATGGACAGGTCTTGATGGTGCAGCTAGTGGGATGAAGAAGGAGTCAGCATAGTAGGATATTTTTCTTTGGGAGACAAGTTACTGAGACTAAAGTAAAGAGCTAAGGTTTTATGGAAACAGCAGCTGCAATGGACTCCTATAGCATCTGTGTAAGATTTCTGTGTAATACCGATTGTTCTACACATGCTTTCATACCACTGCTGTTACACTTCTTGGCAGGCTAGGCTTAAAATACTTGAACAAGCATCTAAGAATCCAGGAACTTTGATAAATAATTTATGGTAGAAAAGCTGAGAACCCACAAATATCTTCCAAGTCCCCATCCCTGATGAAATACACTCTAGAACAGGGGTGTCAAACTCAAGGACCATGGCCCGGATCTGGCCCGTAATGTGGTTGGATCCAGCCTGTGTCACTTTGGCTTGGTCTACTCACGTTGCTTCGGCCCGGTCTACCCTTTGCGAAGAGGAAACATGCCAGCAGTTTGGGGAGTGGCGTCAAGCTGGCCATGGCCACCCAGCTGGCCACGCCCACCCAGTCAGCCACATCCAGTGAATGGCATCAAGCTGGTCATGCCCACCCAGTGAGCAACGCCCACCTGGCCCCCCAAGGTCAACCACAGCCCTGATGCGGCCCTCAATGAAATTGAGTTTGACACCCCTGCTCTAGAATATGGAAGAAACTGGCTGAAGATCATTTGGATCCTCTATTAGTAAACTTTGAGAAATCCTGGAGCTTCTGGGAGGTGACAGAAAGTTGGACAAGAGCAAATATGGGCCCTGACTTCAAAAAAGAAAGAAAGAAGTGCCAAATAATTATTAAGCATTAGTGAGCATCAATACCCAGAAAGACATTGAAGCAAACTATTTGTAAAAGTAGCTTGAAGACAATGCTATGATTGCTAAGCATCAGCATGACTTTGTCAAAAATTGGTCAAACGAGACAAGTCTTGTCTCCTTCGACAAAGTAACTATTTTATTGAATAAGGAGAATGCTATTCAGCAAAATGTCTGCCAAGTTCCACATAAATTGTCATTGACAAGCTGTTAAAATGAGGGTTGGCTGGCACTTCAGTAAGATAGTTCCATAACTGGCTGGGTAGCCACATTTAGAGTGTCAACATTAATGGCTCTAGGTTGAGTTGGAGAGCAGTGATCAGCAGGTTCCTTGGGGATCTTTCTTGGGGCTAAAATTAACATTTTTATTAATGACCTGGATAATGGTATTGATTGATTGGTTATCAGATTTGCAGATGAAAAAGATTGGGAGGACTGGCCAATACATAGGATAACAGAACAAGATAGTAATGCAATCTGAACAAAGTGGGGGAGGAAAGCTCCCAATCTTTTGGGTTTCCTCAAAGGGATGAAAAGCTGGCTGTGTAGCCTTGCGTGGAGGATACAGGGGCCTACACAGTCACATGGGGCTGGTTGGTCCCATGAGAACACTCTCTCTCTCTCTCTCTCTCTCTCTCTCTCTCTCTCTCTCTCTCTTACTCACACACACACACACACACACACACACACACACACACCCCTGCATTAACAACTCTTAGTCTCTTCCCATCTTGGAACTCTTCATTTTTGTAGTTTTATAATGTTGTTTTACATTAAACAAATTAATCTTAAATTATTCAGTTTTTAATGTTGTATTATATTGATTAAATTATATATTGCCCAGAGCCTCTTCGTGAAGGAGATGGGCGGTTAAGAAGTTTGATATAAAAATAAATAAATAAACAAGTTGGAAGACTGGACTAAAGGGAGCAAGATGTCCTTCAACAGAGAATAATACAAGGTGTTATACTTAGAATGGAAATATCTAGGGCACACAATAAGATGGGAGATTTTCCCATTAGATAAAAAACTTGATAAATGAGCACGATACTGAAAACTGAAAACAAGCAGAACATGATACCTCGTTGTAACAGAGACATTAATTATCAGGCCCATCAATACCAATGAATACTACTTACTATTACTACTACTACTACTAATAATAATAATGTCATGACATCCTAACATCAGGAAGCCAGAACCAGGAACTGTTGGGAACCGGGCCATGCAAGCAGCGGGCAAGCACACAAAGCTTCATTTGCACATGCGCAGGATCTAGGTTGCTCACAGGAAACTATCCCCCTCCCCCCACTGCTGAAACCACTGCCAGTCCGTGGAGCCGGAAAGGTTGGGGACTGCTGCTCTGGGTAGGAGGCCCAGATACCCTCCATTTTTGTTTTGGTAATGAACAGGTTTATATCTGGTTGTTTTTGTCTATTGCACGAGAACTATGGTAACTTCTAAGGTTCTTGGCAGGAACCAAGATTCAAAAGAAGTATCAGTTTAAGAGTCATAATGCACTTTCAAGCAAAGCCAGGCAATCGCCAGAAGTCAGCATTGACTCAAAGGCTGTACTGGTAGTTCTCATTTAGTACCTGTCTCATTTATTGACCGTTTGCAGTTAGTAACTTTACAACCAGTTCTCACATTTATGATCTTTGCAAGTATGTAAAGCAAAGGAAAGCTGAAGTGACAACATAAGAATGGTTGTGGTTTTTCTTAATAACCACTTTGCTTAATGACCAAGCCGCTGGTCCCAATTGTGGTCACTAAGTGAGGACTACCTTTATATATATTCTTTTATATTTTTATGCTTCTTTTTAAAAATTATAGCCAACCTCTGCTCTATTGACCATAACAAATACAGATCGATAGATTGATTGTAAAGTTTTCTGGTAATCTTTCTCTTCACACTTCAACTGCACCCTCATGCAGTTGCTTTTAGACAAAAGTAAGAGAGGTGTGAAGCATTTCAAGGGAGAAAGATGCTTTAGAGTATATGTTGGTGTTCATGTAGCATCCATCGGCAGCTCTTTAAACCAGACAATCTTTTTCACACTCATAATTTGGCATTATTAGTGTTTGCCATGGAGAGTGTAGCACTGAAAGTCTTTGAACTTTTAGCCGTTATACATATTTTTGGGAAGGTTGATCTGAATGTTCCTGGCATCTGAATAGATCCTTGGAGGGCAAATTGAATATAGCCTACCACTTTTGAATCAGAAAATTGAGAACAGTAGAGATCTGCTTTCTTCCCAACTGCTTTTCTTGCCAACCATGCTTCATTCCAGGAAATTACTTCTCACATATTTTTTTATACAAAGTGTGAATCAGAATGCCAGCATTACTCTCTTCCCAGATAAAGATTTGCAGTCTCTCTATGGTCTAAATCAGAATTAGGCAAATGGATTTGCACTTGTGCAAAAGGATTTCCCTCCCTTATGTCCTCACCACGGAGCAATTTTGGAAGACACACGGGAGGGGTCAAGAGAGACTCTGTTTTACTGGTATTACACAGGTGGCATTGGATATTCTACAGGATCTGAAGCCAAGGGGCCAAATTGCTCAGTCATTCTGGTTACGGCCACCACCAAACTGCTATTTTGGAAGGGAAATCCTTTTGCACAAGTGCAAATCCGCTTGCCTAATTCTGATTTAGACCATACAGGGTCTGCAAATCTTTATCTGGGAAGAGAGTAGTGCTGGCATTCTGATTCACACCTTGTATAAAAAAATAACTTTATGTTGTAATCAATTATAACAAGTCTGACTAGAGCTTGAAACCTTTTAAAGTTACTAGAGAAATATTGGCAAGTGGTGAGACAATTATTTATCAGTTGTAAGCTAGTTCCAGTTGACAGTTTCCCACTTAATTATTTAGAAGTTGATGCATTTTTGCAGAAATGGTTTGGAAAAAGCTTTACACTGCTCGAATGTCTTTCTGGATTTTCCATTCTTTTGATGTGAGAAATAAACAAACTGCAAATTAATTTAATAATTAACCCTCATAAATACTATGACACATACCTGTCACTTTGAATATATACTGAGAAGAAGCATATGTAAAACCATAAGTTAAAATGCCGACACTGTCAAAATTGTGTCCAATTGAAAACAGACATCTTAGCTAAAAGTCCAAAATGAAGGAAATAATTGAAGTTCTTAAGTAAAATTTTTACACAAGGCTGTCATAACGTCCTCATCAGCAACTCTTGGACATCTTGAACTAGAGATTTCCTAGTGTTTCATGGAGCAATATTGTAATTTCAGGCTTCTACTTCTGGATCATGACTTTGAAAATCCTTATTTAAACTCATTTTACAAAAGCTCATCCTATTATAATTCAGTTTCTATGCTTAATAATTTGCTCTTTTTTCAGTATATTATATATGCAACTCATAGATGAAAATCTGATATCATGCTTTCTGTACTGCACAGTTGAACAAGTAAACTTGAACCACATTTCGTATGTCAGAAGGCAGTCATGGAAGCTAGACAAAAAAAATGAATTCAGAGTTCAATGTCTAATATTTCTTGTATGAAGATATCAACACAAACTCACTATAGGCCACAATCTTGATAGTGGTTGAGCATGCATGAGTATTGCTTTCACCTCAACCACAATCATTATCCCCACTGATTATATCACTGTATATTTTTTTTGAAAGAAGAAAATACAGTTGAAAGAACATATAATTTAGAAAAGGGACTCCCACATGTTATGCACAGCATGTCCACGGCCTTAGGTACCCTTCTAAGCATACAGAGTTAAATCTTGGCTCAGATATCTATGAAATATCTGCAAGGTGCATTAGGGTAATAGCAAAGACTTTTGAACCAGAAAAAATAAGTTGTTCTTTCAGTTATTTATATTGAAAGCTGAAAATTGTATCATTCCTGTATTCTTTTCATGTACAGGTAGCAGTGGAAGGAGGACAAGAGCAGCCAGCAGAGCCCACCAAAGGGCGTTGCCTGCGACGTACTGTGAGTGTTCCTTCAGAGGGTCAGTTTCCTGACTATCCACCAGAGGGAGCTACTAAGCTTGGTAATTATATAAGGAAACTTAATGTTCTAAGCTAATATTTCACATTCAAGAAACCACATCCTGCTGTACTCTAATAATCTTGTCTTGAACTAAAAGCCTTTTAGGAATGTTCCAGGAAAGGCTATATAGCAGTGTCATTCTGAATTGATACTGAACTGTTCGTTTGCTTTGTGGATTTACCTGAATTAGTAAAGTTCCTGTTACATTTCAAGTAGGAAGCTTTTAGACTACTAAGACTACTTTTGAAGTTTATAGCCTTGGGTTTATAGCCATTTAATCTTGGCCTTTGGGAATAAGCGCAGAATCTTTTTATGGTGGTTTAAAATGTCTCCTGCTATTGGTTGGAGTTGCTTAGTTAAGACTTTAATTTTCTTACAATGTCGGAGTTCTTAGTTTCTGCAAGGACTAAACTGTCATACAGTATATAAATGTATAATTTTTACTATTTGGTATCCCTACTTTGTTTAATATAACAGCAGTTCATATAACTCTTGTTTAAATAAGCACCTGGTAAAAATACATGATTATGCTCAAGGGAAAATACTGCAAAATGTAAAGGAAAAGGGGAGAGGTAAAAATTAAGAAGCCCTGGATTATAAGAGTGGATTTCCCTCCCAGCATCTTGGTGTCACAGTGCATAAAAAATAGTGCCCTTGGCATTTTGATGGACAGCTGATAGGATAGAAGAAGTCACGAGTGGGGTTTTTTTTATTAATTCACAAATCTGACATCTTTATTAGGTATATATGGAAAAGGAAAAAAATTTACAGCAATGCAAATGGTTTCCCCTGCTATAATTGCTTAATAGATAAAACCAGAGAAAAGTTGGGGGGAGGGGGAGAAACATATTCCTTCTCTTCCTTCTCCTTCTCCTCTTTCTTTGCCTAATTTATGCTGAATTGCCTAGGGAGGAATTCTTAATGATGGTTACAAGCATGAGCATTCAACGCATTTAAACAATATATTAAAGGAGGACCGGTTGGTTCTACCCAAGAACGTTTTTCTGAGCAGTCAAGCCCCTTTTTACAAACCAGTAAGATACACTACATAAAGATTTCCAAATTGCGAAGAGCACTGAATTCAGCACTTTCCCTATAACAGTTTTGCAGTGCCGTTATTAAAAAAAAAAAAATCCCATGTAAGTTGAGACTGTGTCCCTTTGGACAAAGGTCTGTTGAAACTACAACTCATGTCTTGTTATACTGTATCTTCTACAACAGGGGTGTTGAACTCACAGCCCGCGGGCCGGATGTGTCACGTGCTGGCCACGCCCACCCCCAGTTTAGTGAAGGGGAAAAAAGTCCCAACGACGTGACGACATGAGTTTGACACCCCTGTTCTACAGGGATTCAAGGACCCACCTTATAATGTTTTACTTGGTAAATCACCCAGGAAATTCTGATCATTTTTATGTAGAGTTATTATTATCAGATCAGTATTGATTCAGTCTCCTTGAACACAGCTAAATTTTGTTCCATAGCCTGTAAAATTAGGCAGACTTGTTCATTTATGAGCCCACCACCAGTTATAATATTTTGTCTTGTTTCAATTTTACTTTTTTATTTATGTGTTTCTCGTTGAAATTCTGGTCAGTGACCATAACAAAAATTCTATTCTACTAGTGTGAGGTTGAAATAAGTTGAATCCTGGAAATTTATGATAAAAGTCATGAGAAAAATAAATGTCCCTTGTGTTACCATTTCTTTGTATCCAAAACTTTAGTTCACATCCTTCAAGGTTACAAAGGAAAGTTCACTTCACACACAACCATGTTCTCAGTATATCTAGTGATATTAAATTTGATGTCACAGACTGCCTGAAAAATAAGCCAGACAATATCAAGATATAAATGCCCTGGTGTCCCTACTGTGTCAAATTTAGCCTTTAGCAGCAGGTCACCTAGATAAAACCTCTAATTAATTTCTTTGAACTTATTAGATGCAGATATACAAATATTCCCTCTTGCACATCACACTACTTGTTTATCCAGGGATAATGCTGCATTGCCTCATTTGCCCTACTTTGTTGGGATGGTATCATTGAATGATGTTGAAAAGGCACTCTGATCTCTTGATGGCCAGTGTGCTGCCGAAGGGAAGAATGCATAAGGGGCAACTATCAGTGAGTGGAAGGCTACTTGTATCTTAGCTATTAGCATTTTGCGATTAGAGTAATCACAGGAGTATTTGTGAAATGTTTACCATGCAGTATAGTTTACTCATTTCTGTTTATTGTCAGGAAGGCATTATAGGCAGTGTTACAAGAAAGAAATGAGATCTTGATTTTTAAAGGAAAACAAAAGTTACAAAATGCATAGAAATATAACTTATCAGGTAAAATTTATTACTACATTGACATTCAAGAACAATCTGGCAGTCTTGAAATGAAGAGAAAATCAATGCATCAAGTAGGGTTGGGTGTAAGACGTAATAAGCAGTAGCAACAGTAAGGTGAAAAGGGCAGAATAAGTACCTAGAAAAAAAAATCATGAAGGAAGGCCAAAATAATGTCTCTGAATCGCACTGTTTTCCTATTAGTTTCCCATTAACTCATTAGTTTTGGTTAGTTTAGGATTAGTTGTTTGGGTGAATTTCATAATTTGAAGGTCATGCTTTGCAGCAAATAAAATGGCGTTCTCTCTCTCTTAAAAATTACAAGGAAAATTGATGTTATGCTGGAGAGCATTGGATGTGACTGGAGCAAAAAGAAAAAAGAAAAAGAAAACAGATGGCACTCAGCAACATATGCTACCAGCAATCCTGGCAACAGCTGTACCCAAAATAGCTTTGGTATGACCACCAAATGATGGAAGGCACAGGAGAAGAGATAAAATAGCTAAGACAGCAATTGTGGTGTAGAGTTTCAGTGTATAGACATGCAGATGATATCTGGCTAGTTTTAATTAGCAAACATTTTATTCAGTGAAAAATAGTAGCTGAAGATTGATGTTGATGTCCATTACATGCCTTACCTTGCGTATTGCAGTGCTTTGGCAGCTTGATTTGTACTTTGGAGGGCTGGGTTCAAATCCCTTGATGGCAATTAACTTTAAGATTAACATAAGCCCTTGAAAGTGAGTGTACGATAGTATCAGTTATTAGATGCAGTAGTGGGAACATATTGATATGGCCTTCATCGCTTCAGATTCTATTATCAGGCTTATGTGTTCAAATGCTTTTACTAGGATGAAAGACCCTCCTTGGATATCACAGGAAAATAGCCAGTTACAAGAAGATTGGAATCTTGTTCCTGATAAAAGTGAGAATAAATTTAAATAAAAGAGCAACTCTGGTGATATTCTAAACATTTGGTCATGTTATATTAAAACATGTGCCAATTTCGGTAACCACCCTCTACCTCTATGCTTTTATATAGCGTCCCAACTGGGAGAGTTCTCTAATGGCAAACAGTTTGCCTTTGATCATTGATGGGTCATTATTGCACATTGTTGTTATAAACAAGGGTGCAGTGTTCATCACCTTGTGCAGCTGCTCCTCGTTACTTTAATTACATTTCTAACTGCAGAGGATCTAGACCAGTGGTTTTCAACCTTCCTAATGCCGCGACCCCCGCCCCGCCACCGTGACCCCCGCCCCCTCCCCGCGCGTGCGCTTTGCCAGTCACCAATGTTAGGACTCTGTCCAAACGGTTGGGTTGGTTAATATAAACAAGCCACAAATCAATGTTTAAATGTATATATGTAATATAGCTTTAAATGCATTGTTGCATTCTGACTCGCAGTAACGGCCATAAGAGGGAGCTAGAGAACATGGTTAGTTCTCTCTCTTCTGCTGCTCCATTGCTTAATTGACTTCGTGTCTGAGAGTAAGCTCTGTGTGTAGTGTAGCTATCTGTGATAGTATAGAATTGCTTGAAAGCTGAAATCTTTGTTTGTTGAACCTTCCTAATGCCGTGACCCCACCCCGCCTCCTCCCCGCGCGTGCGCGTTGCCAGTCACCAAGATGGCGGGCTAGCGCGTGCTTAGGCAACCCCTGTGAAAGGGTCGTTCGACCCCCAAAGGGGTCGCGACCCACAGGTTGAGAACCGCTGATCTAGACTTTCCATTTCTGGCTGATGGTTCCACTAATGTGTGTATCTGCATCTGAGTCTTCTTTGAAAAAACTGATTATAGGATACATTTTATTTATTTTTTATTTTCTTTTTGTTCACTGAAGGAAGTCATCCTCAGAATCTTTCTTGAGGCGAACTGTTTTATTCGTTATCCTGTATGTTTTTCTAAAAAAATAAATACTTTCTATTAAAGTGGTTTTCATATTAAAACTATAACAGACAGTCTTCTTGTAATCAATTAGAAATTGGTCTTTTGGAGTACTTCCAAGGTGCTCCTCGGTTGTCTTTTGAAAAAAACAAGCAGCATGTAAAAGTCCTTTAACTGTTCTGCTTCTGTATTCCCGTTATTACCTCATTTGTTCATCTATAGCAAGTGTTCATGTTTTTATCATTAAATTATTCAATTAAAATAAATAAGAAGTAGCCTTCTGCTTTATCAAATTGTGAGGGATGGGGGGGGGACAGGAATCCTCAGATTCATCTATTAAAATGGCACTTCAGAGGATGGGAACCTATAGGGCAAATCTCTCTCTAATCAAAGCTTCAGGGGGGAAAATCTGACACCATAGCAAGCCTGTAATTAGCAGGAACACATCCTGCTGTTCCTTTGCTCTAATTGGGAAGAAGACAAAATACCATTTTAGATTCCCTTGTGTTTGGAAAGCTCTAATTGTTGCAAATGAAGGAAAGCTGGCCTAAAATGAGGTCTAAGGAACAGAAATTAATGACCGTACCCTCTTGAAGGAGTTCTGCCTTTTCATTATCTTATATGCTAGAATTCAGGCTTGGTTCATTAGGGATTAACAATTCTACCTAACAGCAAGAAGGATGAGAACAGGGAGAACATCCTATGCTGAACATCCTACCCCACTGGGCTTTTCTACATGGATGCATGCTCATTTTTTCCCCATTTAACTTTATATTATACATACCTCAGGTAATTGGAGCAGGTTGGCACCATCCCATCTGATGTGGCTAAAGGTTTCCGCAGATCACAGTGTGACCTGCTGCGGCTCCTCCTCCTGTGTGTTGCCACTGCTGCTTCATCGTTTTTGTTATTTTTTTTTTGCTTCCAGGGAACATTTAATTTTTCTTAGCAAAGGCAGCATTACACAACTACTTCATGTTAAACAAAAGCACTAAATAACAGAAGTATAAAGGTTTCACATGCATAAAGGGGGGGGGCCTTTACAAATGACTCAACAATCATAAAGATTATTCTGTTCAGATAACTCTTCTTTCATGCAGATAAAAATAAATATCTTGTTTCTAGGAAGTGGGTGACATCTGATTTTCACTCTCCTTCAGCCCAAAGCAGAGGACTTCTCACTAGGCATGTGCAGTGCCTCAGGTCTGATTCAGAGGAGGGTGTTAGAGATCAATCTGGATCAGACTGAGTCTCAAGCTGAGCCACAGGACTTACCTGAAGTGAGTGGACCAGTGAACGAGACGTAGGTACAGACTGAGCCAAGATAGGCAAGGTCCTGAGACCTGCCATATGCTATAAATTAGAAAGGGAAGAGCAAAGAAAGTCAAGTTGTATAATTGAAAGAAAAAGCATTTTCTTCTTTTAAAGAGAATACATGTAGCTCAGGGTTGAACTGTGCCATCCTTAGTGTTCTCCATTGTGTCGGGGAGAGAGTCCAATGGAATGGGTTTTCACTCCTTGCTTCCTCTTGAGGCTGAGTCAATCTTTTCTTGGTCACACCTCCCTTGAGTGCATATGCCCCAGTTTTGACTCAGCCTCCGAAAGAGGATGCAAGGAGAGGATACAAAACCATTCCATTGAACTTCAAAACAGTAAGACTTCGGCTCCGGACACAAAAGTGGCCATCGGAAGGCCAGCAGCGCAGGAGGCTTTGACTTTCCATTTTCAGCCAAGCCGGCGCAAAAAAGGGGTAGCGACTCCATTAATCGGAGTGCGGAGACCCCGCGAAAGGCCAGCAGCACCAGAGGCTTCGGCTTTTTAGCCAAGCCACGCGAAAAGGGGTAGCGTCTCCGATAATAGGAGTGCGGAAACCCCGAGGCTGACTCTCCGGCTTAGCCCGGCAAAGCAGCCAGCCCCCCCCCTCCCCAAAAGATAGAAGCGGAGATCCGGACCTTCCGGCAACCACGCTGGAGAGGGGGGGGCTTCCCCAACGGCAAGGCGCAGGAGCTTAAGGCTGACTTCCCGGCTTAGACCGGCATAGCAGCTGCGCTGCTGTCCCAAATTGCGAGCGTGAACTCGCAATTTGTAGAACAGAAGGGAAAGGACATAATCCTCAGCCCAGCTGGAATGGGGCGCAAATTGAGGAGATGACCTGCCTGAGAGGCAAAGGGGGGGGCAAGATGGCAGACCATGCGGGGCCGAAACAATCAGGGGCAAGAGGGGAGGACCAGGGGACCCTTGTCCTAACCCCAGATCACAGGATGCCCCAGGACCCTAAGCTTGCCACTAAGGCAGCTAAGGGAAGTAAAACAAAGGCCTCTGCTTCCCAAAGGGCAACAAGGGCCGAAGAAAGAGACACTCAAAGGCGCCAGAGGGCCATCAATAAAACAATTGCAAGAGCCAAAAGGGAAGAGGAACAAAGAAAGGGGAGGATCTCCCCAGAAAAAGGAGGAATTGAAAGTTCCCGTGTTTTACCTGGGCTGCTACAAAGCCAGCCAATGGTGGCACAGCAGCATAATTTTTGCCCTCAAATAGCACCACTAGAGGGCGTCTGGCCTCAATCTCAAGGGGAATCCCCTTACAAAAACAGAAGCAAGGTTTCAACTGCTCAAGCCCACTTCAGGCTGAAAACAGGGAGACTTTTAATGCTGCAAGCCTGTTCCAAGCAGTGAACCAAGGGGAACCCCAGTCTAAGAGGGGGAGATTGGCACCAGAAGCCACATTTACTCCAACAGCTGCAGGCCTTCACCCAGAGGGAACTCAAGGGCCAGAAATGATGGCACAGATGGAGAGGATGATCTCTGCAGCCATATCTTGGGCATTCACTGCCAATCTACAACAGGGGCAGCACATGGGTCATCAGCCCAGGTCACCAAAACAACATACCTTTCAGAGATCAGGCTCAATATCATCCACACAGACCTCAAATTCAGGAGATGAAGAGGCCAAGGATAATGAGCTTTCAGAGGATGAGGGCATGGCTCAAGAGCCCCCTGTATTTACAGGGCTTTTCCGGCCTGCGCTTTTCAAATCCTTGCTGTTCAAGGCTAAGGGAGCAGCACGACTGGGGGAACAACCCTCAACATCGGAGTCAGCTCTGGATCTGCAAGATCCAGGGGAGCTGCTTTTTTCAAAACCAACTAAGGAGTGTGAGGAGATAGCCTCACCCAAACTATTTAGAGACACGGTTCAGGGTCAATGGGACCAACCAGCAGTCTTTACTGGCCCGGGTAGAATCGAGAAGAGATTTTATAATGTGGCATCAGACTTCAAAGAAGTGTTGCAACCACCAACCATTGATGCCCCAGTGGCAGCTTTAACATCCCCCACAATACTGTCCAACGATGCTGAAGATGCGTTGAAAGCAGAGGATAAAAAGACAGAGATGACTCTGTGCAGGGCACATCAAGCAGTAGCCTGGGCGGTCAAGGCAGTGACAGCCGCATCTTTTTTCAATAGAACGTCGCTAATATGGCTGTGACAGATGCAGGAAAGGATCATTCCGGGTGACCCTCATTCACAACAGGATTTCAATAAACTTATAGCAGCATTGGAGTTCTCATCGGATGCCACCTTAAATGCCTCCAAGTACACTTCCAAGGCCATTGCATTTTCAGTGACGGCTCACCGCATGTTGTGGCTTCGACACTGGTGAGCAGACCTGAAGTACATATGGAAACTGGTCTCTGCTCCATTCAAGGGCAGCAAGCTATTTGGGGAAGCCCTAGATCCCTTACTAGTGGAGACCAAGGACAAAGGGAAGGTCTTACACTCGGGGTACAGATGAGCAGACAAGCGTCACTCACTGTACTTCAGGAAGCCTTCCTTTCGATCTACAGATGCGGGAGTCAACACCCAGCAATCTCAAAGATCGTACAACCACAGATACCCAGACAAATCGAGCTTCAGAGATAGGAATGGCCAGCAATCCCAGGGCAAACGGCCATTCAGGGGTACGGGCAGCCATCCCTTCCGTCGTAACAAGTGACAGCAGGGCTGGACCCCCCCATTGGTTGGCGACTGGGTCTCTTTGCCAGCCAATGGGAAACAATGACCATGGATGCCTGGGTTCTAAACACCGTGAATCTAGGTCTCACCCTAGAATTCCTCTCCATACCTCCAAGCTTTTTCATAAGTTCTCCCACATCAAGGGACAGAAACAAAAGAACAGTCATGGAGTCAGAAATACAACACCTGCTGGACATTCAGGCCATCCAGCCGGTTCCAAAGGAACAAAAAGGGCAAGGTTTCTACTCCATCCTATTCATAGTACCAAAGAGCTCGGTGGGTTGGAGGGCAATTTTAGATCTGAAATGCCTGAACAAGCATCTAATTTACAGAAAGTTCAAGATGCTTTCCCTACAGTCAATACTGGTGGGTGTTCGGGAGGGCGACTTCCTGACGTCCATACATCTAACGGAAGCATACCTGCACGTTCCCATCCTTCCATCACATCAGAAGTTCCTACGTTTTCACTATGCAGGTCAACATTACCAGTACAGGGTCCTTCCTTTCGGACTATCATTGGCGCCCAAACCTTTACCAAACTTCTGGCGGTAGTGGCAGGGCACTTCAGGTCAATCCCTGTACTCATCCAGTGCTACCTGGACGGCATTCTAATCCAATCGTCCTCTTGCCTTCGTGCGACAGAGGACCTCAGGACCACAATCCAGATCCTACAGGATCACGGATCTTCGGTGAACTTTGACAAAAGCCAGATGATCCCTGCCAACCGGTTACTGCACCTGGGGGCAGTGATAGATACCAATGCGTGTGAAGTTTTCCTATCCAGGGAACGTCAGCTCAGCAGAAAGACCCTGGTGGCACAAATCCAAAGAAGCCGGTCATTACCAACGGTCAGACAGGAGCAACTCCAAAAGCAAGGTCAATATTCCATTGAAGGTGCGACGATCCCTCCAATGGTGGAGATCGCAAGCAGTAAAAAGGGGATGAGGGTTCAAGGAACCCACCCGACTAACCATAACCACAGATGCCAGCCTTTTTGGCTAGGGGGCACACTGCCAGTCCCAGATAGCACATGGACAGTGGTCCCAGAGAGACCTCAAGAACAACATAAATTGGCTGGAACTCAGGGCAACACACCTAGCCCTGAAGCAGTTCCAAGAGACGGCCTCAGAGCACCACATTCTCATACTGACGGACAATGTGACTACCAAGGCACACATCAACCGTCAAGGGGGTACCCACTCCAAGACACTCATGCAGGAGGCCGAACAACTAGGCCTCTGGGCAGAAAAACATCTACTCTCCATCAGAGCGGAACACATCTC
This sequence comes from Thermophis baileyi, assembly GCA_003457575.1. Taxonomy (NCBI): domain Eukaryota; kingdom Metazoa; phylum Chordata; class Lepidosauria; order Squamata; family Dipsadidae; genus Thermophis; species Thermophis baileyi. The sequence continues at coordinate 1,369,975 of QLTV01003398.1, forward strand.
AGGAGTAAACATTATGCAGGCAGACTGGCTCAGCAGGACCGCGGTCAATCACGCAGAGTGGCGACTGCATCCGGACTTATTCAGGGAACTGTCAAGAAGGTTCGGGGATCCGAACCTGGACCTGTTCACCTCCCCATCAAACACTCAGCTAAGCAGGTTCTATTCCAGATATGCAACACCAGGGGCAGAAGGAGTCAACGCACTCCGCAGCCTGTGGCCTCGGGGGCTACTCTATGCCTTCCCTCCACTTCCGCTCATTCCGAGAGTAGTCAAGAAGATACTAGCGGAAGGAGCGGACATACTACTACTAGCACCCCACTGGTCCAGACGCCCGTGGTTCGCAGACCTAGTCAGTCTGTCGGTATCCAGACCCTGGAGGATACCACCAGACAAGATCTACCTCAGCCAGGGAGCCATAGTCCACCCAGCTCCACAATGGCTACAACTGACCATCTGGCACTTGAGCGGGCAGCCCTAAGGCAACGTAAGCTCAATGATAAAGTCATACAAACAATACAGGCCGCTAGGAGACCCTCCACAAATAGGATCTACAATGCGACCTGGAAAACTTTCAGTAACTGGTGCTCAAGAATAAATCTTGACCAATGAATGCTTCAATACCCAGGATCCTGGAATTTCTCCAGGAGGGTCTAGACAAGGGGCTCTCCCCCAACATCTTGCGCAGACAGACGGCAGCCTTAGCATAAGTATTATCATGCAGAGAACTAAATTCCCTGGCACAGCACCCGTTTTGATATACAGCTTCATCAAGGGCGCAACCAACCTGAAACCCCCAGTGGTACACAGATATCCCACATGGGACCTAACCAGGGTGCTAGAGGCCCTCACCTCAGGACCATTCGAACTGTTAAAATCAAGTAACCTAAGACTACTTACCCTCAAGGTAGCCTTCTTAGTAGTCATTACCTCAGCCAGGCGAATATCAGAACTGGCAGCCCTCTCCATAAGAGAGGACCTGTGTATAGTACATCCTAACAGAGTGGTCCTTCGTCTGGACCCATCCTTTCTTCCCAAGGTGAATTCCTCATTCCACCGAAGGCAGGAATTAATATTGCCGGACTTCTGTCCGAACCCAACTCACACTCAGGAGAAGAAATGGCACACCCTGGATGTGAGGAGGGCCCTCACAACCTATATCAAGAGAACAGCTTCATTTAGGAAGACGGAGTCCCTCTTCATATCGTTCAAACTTTCCAAACTAGGCAACAGAGTGACACCATCAACCATAGGTCGGTGGTTAAGGTCTTGCATCACCAAGGCTTACGAAAGCCAGGGCCTACCACAACCAGGTTGAGTGACAGCCCACTCGACGAGGAGCGCAGCCACAATGACGGCATGGAACACACAGGCTTCCATCGAGGAAATCTGTAGAGCAGCAACATGGTTGTCTCCATCCCCATTCATAAGACATTACAAATTGGACGCCTTCGCCTCAGCCGAGGCGGCATTCAGCAGGTGGGTGCTTCAGAAGGTGCACATGGATTGGGGAACTCAGGACCAGACGGCTACCCACCCTTAGGACTGCCAGCTTTGGTATGTCCCATTCCATTGGACTCTCTCCCTGACACAATGGAGAAGGGGCATTGGTCTTACCTGACACGCTCCTTCTCGGTGTAAGGGGAGAGTCCAACCCCACCCTGGCGGCCGTTAGGGCCTGAGTCCAGGATGAACAGAACCAGCACTGAAAATCGTCAAGTCAATCACTACGCCTTCATCAAAACTGGGGCATGCGCACTCAAGGGAGGCGTGACCAAGAAAAGATTGACTCAGCCTCAAGAGGAAGCAAGGAGCGAAAACCCATTCCATTGGACTCTCTCCCCTTACACCGAGAAGGAGCATGTCAGGTAAGACCAATGCCCCTTCTCTGAGCTTAGTAGTTTGCTTGCAGACGTGAAGCAGCCATCAATAGACACACACAGATAAACCACATTTACACACCATTCAAAAGAGACAGTAAAAAAGCTAAGAAGGGCACCAAAAACACAGAAAGCATCATCTCCAGCAACCAGCTAAGCAAGGATTAACATCAGACAAACAATATAACAAAAAACAGTTCCCTAATCAAATGACTACAAAGGAGGAAACCACACTCCCACCAATACTGCCAGGGAAAGCTACTGCATATAAAGAGGCAGCAAATCCCACATTTACTAGCATTGATAATGTTAACTTGTCAGGTAATGAATTGTCTGCAGTTAAACAACCAAGCTTAGAGAGCACTAAGGATGTTCTTCCTTTTTAGGGGGGTGGGGAGAAATACTGTTCTAATTCCAAAGTATATGCAGCTTACATATGAGCAACTTCATTCTAATAAGTTAGGAAGGGCAAGATTCTTAATTACATTGAATTAGGAACAATAATATTCTCAATGCCCTCTGATGTTGTGCTTAATGTGTGCCATGTGATTTACTAGAAATTAACAGTAAAAATTATAAAAAATATTTCCCGTAGCAATGTTCCTGAGAAAGATATATATCCAATGCAGCCTAAGATTAGAGACTGGACATTTAAAGTTTGAGGTAAAAGTTAATAGATATTGGCTTAAATGCTGTTACATCCTGAAAGGACTGATCCATTTGCCATGTCTGGCCAAATTTGGTCTTCACAATCTCACGTAGCTTTGGAGAAAGTCTCATCACATGGTGTTTCTCTAAATTCTCTACATCTTTTAGAATTTGCGCAGATTAAGCAAATTGAAAGAGAAAGATGTTTAGACATTACACATAAAAATGAAAGTAGGCTGATCTCAGAGTACATCAGACCTCCAGCAGAACATATTGAGCGCATCCGGCTGTTTTATTACATTCCTTATTTTGCCATTCTATGAAATATTATTCTTTAAGGCCAGGTTTAACATCTCTCAGCAGTTTTATATGGAAGATTTAGTAACACCCCTATAGCTTGCTAAGGCTTTCCCTGCAGCTCCCATATTTCATATGTTGCTATATTGTTCCTTTTCAAATTACAGCTGAAGAAAACTCATCTTTTCTTTATTATTATATGTCCCAGCTCAGTTAGATGAATGTTATAGAAACTTTTTTTAATCAGTGAAGAAAACTTTCGTTACATGTAATGTTTTAAAGTTTTGAATGGCATTTGTTAATACCTGAAATATATGACCTTAGGTTCTGTTGAATATATGCATTCTTTAGACAATGTTTACATTATTAGTATTTAAATGTCATTTTATTTTTATATTTTTCTTGAATTCTGATATTTAAACTGATTGGTTGGTTGGTTAGTTGCAGGAAGACTACATCGATGTTCTATACAGTCACCAGGATTTGATTGAAGGAAATTTTATCTTTACTTGTGTTTTGCACACCTAAAAGTTAGGGAAGTTTAGAACAGTTTCAACATAATGTTCCAGCATCATTAGAAGACAGATAATCAATTTGCCTTAACAGATGGTTCTCTTTTTACTAGGGAAAAAGAATATTATTTATTCTTATTTTTTAATAGCAAAATATTATTTTATAGCAAAATATTATTTTGCTATTAATTCATAGCAAAAAGAAGAAGAAAAAATGGAAAGGAAGAATAAAATCTTTCACCCATTCAATTGGGAGATCACTTAATCATCTCGTTCATGACAAGCACCTCCAAGTGTCATATAGATCCTTCCCTGCCTGCCCCCCCACCCAAGACCCTGAGATGCCGAAGCCTGTGTGAGGTAGCAGTGCTTCATACCCAGTGCCTCCCAATCAATGCTGTATATTTCTGACTCAAGGCTGATTCTTATTGATAGATGGTGCACTTTTACTTTTGTATCATTGCCAGTGAGGAGGGGGGGAACCCCAGGAAATGGCATTTATTTTTATTTCTCCTCCCAACTTGTCAGGTGTTTCTGAAATATACAGCACTGATTGGGAGGCTTTTCCAAATCATCGCATGGTACAGGTTAGGACAGGTTTGTAGCAGTCACTTGATCTTCTGAGTAAATATTTACAAAAACCGCCTACTTTTGGCTCCAGGATTACATCATTTTATTTGGTTAATAACCATGCCACGAGGAGGCGCCAAGGGAATTGAGAAACAAGTGGATGGAATAAGGATTTTATATCATGGAATGGGCAATATGAAGTTATAGTCAAGTTATAGTGATAGAGTCTTGAAAGCCTGGCTGTGTTCCGCTTCCCTCCTTCTTATGCCTCAGTGAAGAAAGGTGAGGCCGCCTTCTGATCTGATCTTTTCTCACTTTCCATCTCCTGGACTTGACACATGCTTTTGTTTCTGTAACTGTTTCTCCATACTTTCTCCAACATCATCTCTATGGCTCTCTATACTACCTCTCTGTTAACAGAAGCAATCTTTCTAACAGATTAACAGAGTTGGAAGGGACCTTGCAGGTCATCTAGTCTTCCCCCCCCCCTTATTGGAGTGATGGGAATGAACTCCAGATTTACTCCCTCCCCCTTGTTTTGCATCTCCTCATTAGATGCTCCCTGCAGGTCAGAGGTAGAAATACTAGGCAGTTCTGTCCTCCCTGCTGCTGCCTGGGTCAGCTCCTTCAGCTGCCATGAGGTAGCTGGCAAATCCTGCAGCCTAGAAGTAGATGGAGCTGGGGGCTCCCCCCTGGCTGCATGCCAACTAGTTCCAAAGGGGCCATACTGCTATGAAGCACCTAATACGTTTTTATTCTGAGACCCACAGTCACTTTGTAAGGTGGCAGATGACGGGACTTTCCTGGGAATTCTGGATGAAAATACAAGATATGGATATGGACATTTGTCCAATTCCAGATGGCCCTTCCCTTAGGTCTGGGGTCCAAAACATCCTCTGCTTCTCAAAAGCTGAGTTTTACTGGCAAGAGTAGAGGTCATTCCTAAAGGCAAGTGAACATATCTTTTTTGCTTTGAAAAAGAAAAAAAAATTAAAATACACATTTCGTTCATTTTTGAGGAACTCCAACTGCCTTTCTTTCAAAAAATCAAATGAAAGATATGCAGTAATGTAGCATAAATTCTCTTTAGAGACTAACCTTACCTCGTAGATTGTACTGGGGTAGTCACAGAATAACTGAAGCAGAATAAATGTACGATGCTAACATTCCTCATTTGTCCAATTCCAAGGATCTTTGCTGCGGAAGTGCTATACCCTTCATAGAAATGCCAGCTTATTGACCTACTCAATGCAACAGCCAACTAGTAACTGTCCAAGCACTGAAAAGACATGTGAAAAATATTGTGATAAAATAATACTTGAAATTCTTTAGAAAAATCATACTGATTATTGTGGTGGTTATTATTATTAATAGGTTAGTACACTTCCTAAATATTCCTATAAATTATTGCAGTAATCTTATCAGCATTATGCCAAGGAAATGACACTGTGTTTTATCCACCACTTATCAGCACCACTTATCAGCATTATGCCAAGGAAATGACACTGTGTTTTATCCACATAAATGGGAGAGTAACTTGGAAAATATATTAGGTCTGTGGTTTTGCTAATTTTAGAATAAATACTGTATGCTGTAAAGGGAAAGGACTGTTTTTCATAGGAAAGTATGATCAATATCACTAGTCTGCATCTTTGGGAAGCTACCAAGCCTCACCACTGATGGTTTTTTAACTAGACAACACCTGGCTCTCCTCAACATTTCTTTTGACATGGTGTCACTCTGAATTTCCATAGAACATTAAAATGAAGCCGGCCTCCAATGCTTGGCATCGTTTAGAGCACTGTTACCACATACAGTAACTCTCAAGCTAGTCTGCCAGGGCCCATCAGCAAAAAAAAAAAGGGGTGGGTGGGGGATGCCCCTTTTCCCCCTGATATTCAGTCAACCTTGCAACAGTCCTATAATGTTAAATTTTGAATTCAGGTAGAGTTTATTTTCAGAGAATCTATTTTCTATAAAATATCAAGTTAGATAAAATGGCTGATAATTTGGAACAGCAATGCTAAAGTCTTTCAAATCCTCAGCATGAGTGGCAGGATATCTCCCTTGGAACATGTAATATGAATACACCAAGTTTGATGATCTCAGTCTCTGAGATAGCGGGAGCAATTACTGGCATTTGTAGCTGGCCATTAGCTGTTGGAATGCTGTTTAAATGCCAGGCGCAGCCAATTAAGCTTGGTGACTGATAGCAGAGCCTAGAGTGCTTGTGAGACCAAGGTAAAGTGAATCTGTCAAGTGCAGCAGTAACAATGCCAAGTTTTTCCTTCCTAGCATTTTGGGAAGATGGAATGAATTTAGCTGCAGCATTTTCCTGCTCTTAAGAATCGTGTATACAATGCCTGTGGCAGCAAATTCACTGGATGGCCTTAGACCATCCATTTCCGACATGGAGGAAAGGCAAAATAAAACTATGCTAAATGGACATTTCCCATAACATCAGATTCTGCTCTGGTTAGAATAGTAGAATAGTATTTTATTCTCATTTGATATAATAAATGAGAAAAATAAGTACTGTACTCTAGAACATAAATGTAAGTGTAATAGAATAGAATAATAACAAGCCCAGTAACCTTTTACTGTAAATTGTCATACAGTAATATAATCAGTGGTTTTATTTAATTGCACTTGCAACTAAGAAGCCCCTGAAATTGACTGACTGAGCAGATACGATAGTTTGAAATGTTCAGGAGGTTAAAAACTAATGGAGTTTATAATGAAAATGGTTCTGATGATGACTGGGAAAATTCTTTTAAGAAATACAAGTAAAGGGACAGAGAGTCCAGAATTAAGCAAAGAGCTAAAAAGCAACCTGTAAGAAAAGGTGAGAGTTTTAGAAGCTAAGGAGAAAGAACTGAGATAAAACCTAATCATAGACAAATGCTTTTTGGAAGCTCAGGTTGTGGTCCACAAGTCCACAGTTACAGGTTCTGCAGAAATTGTGCAAAACATTCAGAGTGATCTGAACTTGGACGGATGTTATTTTTACTAATAATGGAAATTGAGCTTATTTTTACAGAAACCAGGTTATCCGGCAAACTAAGAAGGTCCTGTCCTACATTATTTTCTTAATTTGTCAGTGGTATTGGCATTGGTGCTGGAGTTGAATTAAAATATGGTTTTGTTCTGTTATATAGTTAGCCTGGAAGCTCATATACATCATTTTAAAGAGGCAAAACTCCAAATATTAAAATGATTTATATGTGTGTGTGTTGAGCTGTAAAATCAAAAAGGGTATTAATCGGTCTGTTGAGACCACCTGTAATGTTGAGATGGACCACAGAACAACAACAAAAACTGGGTTCCACTGCTCTTTAAAGAATTCATATGGGGGGGGGGAAGACTGATGTTAGGGGGAGAAAGCTTAGAGAACCTTTTACTCCAAGGGATAATTGGAAAAAGAGAGAGAGAGAGAGAAAAAGAGAGTGTGCCAAGGAGAAATAGTAAAGCAGTGTAAAGACTAGAGGGATGAGCTCATCAACAGATTGGGAGGGGGGCTTTGAGGTGGGGCAGAATTTTGATCATGGTCAGGTCTACTTACGTTCTATGCTATAGTTTGACACAGAAAAGGACAGGAGGAAGGAGGATTATATAGCTGTTGATGGAATTTCCCATCAATTCGTGCAAGTTGCCCATTATTTTGCCACAAACGTGGACGTTTTTTCTATTGTCATTAACTCATAATATTATGATTTATGCTGAGATTTTGATAGTCAGATATGTGTTTGTTTTGAAAGTAGAGTTGGCAATCAAGCAAAAAGCAGGAACATTTGTGGTCCAAATTTATGCCTGCCTGTGGTTATTTGCTTCTGTTTTCACTGTATCATAGCAAAGACTCCAATCTTGAGGAGGATGGTTACATTTTTGATCACTTGAAGCTCCACCACAATTTCCATTTTGTGAAATGACTTCGCACTGATGAACAGCTTAAGAGCTCTACTCTGATGCTCTTTAATATAATTGTCCTGGGTGGAGTTGATTACATTTTGTAATCTTCTGAGAGAGGCTCTTTTTTCTAAAATAGAGCAAAAAAACCTTTTTTTTTTAAATTTGGAAAATAATACACTGAAGATATATTATGCAGGTAAGCACCTATGATAGCTTAAATTTATACACATACCAAAAAGAAAATACAGGTATGCTGTAACTTGTCACGGAACTGTGATTTTAAAAAAAAAAGAAAGAAAAGAAACCCCTTCTTTATGGCCATGTGAACATTTAGTGTTTCAAGTGAACAGATTTTAGCTCTCTGAAAAGGCCCTCGGGCATCTCAAGTTTTGTATTTCTAGTTTCCTGTGAGGGATGATGGCTCAGCCTGACAGCAATTAATATCTTTTATGGGTTCGTTTTAGATGCAACATGCCTTGAGGTTATCAGTTTTCTTCTCAAAATGACTGGACTTACTGGGAACAGACTGGATTGGTATTTGAATCCATCTTTAGCAAACTGACTGATTTCCAGGCATTACCTTATTCTGCCTTTCTGAAATCACCTTTAAGTACAGTAGCACTCATTGGCTTTTTGTGCAGTTAACACTTTCTCTTTAAATGAAAGAGGGATATTTGCTCTGGAATCTTGTCATTTTACTATTTAGAGGAGATATTTTTCATTTGTTTTGTCACATACAAATTTAGTTTTGTATGTGAACTAAATGCAGTTCAATGTTGGCCTATGAATGTTCATTTCTATGCTTCCCTACAACATTTTCTCAAATCAGTGGCTCACTTTGCAGTATCTGTGTGGCACACACACACACACACACACACACACACCCCAAAAAAACAACCCCTTTTGGCTATCATTAGAAGAGCTTTAAAAACCAATTCTCTGAAGTTGATCACTTTGGGAAGCTGCTGTGGTATTTGAAGAATTCTCTTGTTCCTTGATAGTTAAACAAGCTTAACACTGACATATGAAGGGTGCAGCTTCTCAGATTACTAGAAAGTTAGTTTTGTTTTCTGACAATAAAGATGAGAATGTGGATGCTTTGGTGCTCTCTGCCAATATTTTTTTTTAAAAAAGGATCCAGCATTTCAAACACTGGAATGTAGTGGGGTTTTGTGTAGTAACGTTTTGTGCCAAATCACAGCACAGGTTCCTTCTGAATGCCAGATGTTTAATAACAGCAGTCATAAAATACTGTCCAATGAGAGAAGTCCCACTTTTCCTTGCAAAGTTCTTGGGGTATTCTTCCATGTAAACCTGCTTATCACTGATCTCATATTGGGTATACAGGTAGTCCTCAATTTATGACCACGATTGAGCCCAAAATTTATATTGTTGAATTTTGCCACAGTTGTTAAGCAAATCATTGTAGTTGCATTGCAGTTAGTAACACGGTTGTTAAGTGAATCTGGATTCTCCATTGACTTTGATTATCAGAAGGTTGCAAAAGATGACCACATGACCCCGGGACACTGCAACTCTCATTAATATGAACCAGTTGCCAAGTATCTGAATTTTGATCATGTGACCATAGGGATGCCGCAATGGACGTAAGTGTGAAAAATGGTCATAAGTCACTTTTTCAGTGCCGTTGTAACTTTGAATGGTCACTAAATGAACTGTTGTAAGTTGTTACTTTCCCCAGTGCTGAAATGGCTTGGTGAGAATGTTAATCTACATATTATTATTATGGTTGGTTGCACAGTCAGCCAGATGCTTAGACTGGATTTGGCATTTTTATCCACCTATCTAGTTCTTTCCAAATAGCTGGGATAGGCAGATGTTGTTGCTTCATGGTGTTAAAGGTATTGTTGCTATTTTTTAATCCTGTAACTATTCCAAGAAGAATGAGATAAGATTACAAGGGAAACCATTTGCTATTTTTCTTCAAATTTGACTATTTCCGTTCATACTAAAAACAATATAGAGCCGTTATGGCGAACCTATGGCACGCGTGCCAGAGGTGGCACACAGAGCCCTCGCTGTGGGCATGCGCGCCTTCGCCAGCTGCTCTTCTGGTTTCCGGCGTGCACATGCACGCCGGCCAGCTGGTCTTCGCAGGCACCAGAAAACAGCCTGAAAACTGCCAAAAACGGCAAAAAAACAGGCCACTTTTGGGCCGTTTTCTGAGCCATTTTTTGGGCCGTTTTTCAGCCCGAAAACGGCCCAAAAAACAGCCAAAAAACAGGCATGCGCACGCCGGCCAGCTGGTCTTCAGGTTTCCGGTGCTTCGGCGTGCACACATGCACGTACATGCATGCCCGTTCTGGTTTGGGCACGTTGTTGTTCCATGCATGGAAAATTATACATGAATTAATAAATTTTGAGGATGTCCTGCTTTTCTGCCTGTGAAGCATCAAAAATATTGAGACACAGCTATAGTCATTTTTGCCCCAGAGAACCACAGAATTGATTTGGGATTCAGCCAAACAACCTTTATTTATTTCTTTAGGTGACTTTCAAAAACAAATTCTGAGAAAGTTTTCAGTAGGGCTCAGTCTGCATGGGGGGAAAAATACTGTGACTCATGTCCACTGCCTATTGTTTACAGTGGAATGAGACAACTCACCACAGTCAACTTGCTGCGGCCAAGTCATCATGGCCGACTTGCCACAGCCATCTCTTCGCAGCCAACTCACCGCAGAATAACTCGCCGCAGGACAATTTAACAATTCAATTTAATTATTTGAAATTTAGAAAATCATTCACATTTCATGCTGTCCCTCTTTTGCATCCTTCCTTTAATGATTCTATTCCACCATTTCTTTGATATTAGTATAACTCTTGTCCTTCAGCGAGTTGTCCTGTGGTGAGTTGGCCATGGCGAGTTGTCCCGCGGCAAGTTGGTCACGACAAATTGACTGTGGCAAGTTGGCCATAGCGAATTGTCATAGATCCTGTTTATGATCCCCATGCTTAATGCACCCTTCAATCCCTAGGACAGTTTTGCATATTTATTATTATTATTATGGTTGGACGCAGTCAGCCACAAGTTTAGACTGGATTTGGCATTTTTGTCCACCTATTGAGTCCTTGCAAAGGCAGATGTTATTGTTTGATGGTGTTAAAGGGATTGTTGCAGGATGTAAGCTGTTCCAAGTAAAGTTGCTTTTTGCAATTGACCGGTGGTGATTTTGTCATTGCCAATAGTGTTCAAGTGCTACTCCAGATGCTTTGGGATTGCATCCAAGGCTCCTATTACTACTGGTACCCTGCTTTCTTTTGCCACATTAAGTCTATTTCTATTTGCAGGGTCTTTGTATTTTGTGATTTTCTCCAGTTCTTTCTCTTCCATTCTGCTGTCTCCAGATATTGCTACATGATGATGTTGGTATTGCAACATCCACTATTCAGTGGATTATTCTTACCAACAATTGTTAAATCTGGAATGTTATGTGGCTGGTGTTTGTTTGAATTCTAAGATCCCAGAGCATTTTAAGCTTCTTCATTTTCCATTACAGTACTTGGTCTATTTCATGGTCCCATCAGTTCTTGCTTGCAGGCAAATGGTATTTGCAGATATTCCAATGCATCATTGTTGCTACTTTGTCATGCCATTGTTTGTAGTCAATCTGTGTGATCTTCTTGCAGTAGCTAACTAAATGGTCCACTGTTTCTTCACCTTCTTTGCAGAGGTGCAGCCAGAATTAGCCTCCTGTCTCTTTCTTCAACTTTCCTGCTCTTAGTCATTGCCAGGGCTTGTTTTCTGCTTTGCCTTTTACTTTTTTTTAATGTACTGATCATGCAATATTTTGCCTTGCTGTGCCTCTATTCTATTTTTCATATGGTCTTTCTTGTAGGTCAGTTTGGTCTCTTTAGTATTATTAAGCAGTTTCCTGGATACTGACCTCTCTAAAAGGGAAGATGTCACTAATCCAGTGTTTTTATTCAGATTGGCTTTTAAACTCTTCCTTTTAATGTATTGCCTTTAATTTTTGTTTTGTTTCATTGTATAAAACACTTTAAAGACCACACTTTTAAATCTCTTATAAATAAAATAATTCTAACATTCCAACCAATATTCTAAGCTTTAGTCCCCTACCTCAAACTCAGTTACTCTTGTCCTAGTACTTTTCTGCTCTTTGGTCAGTAACTACAGGTAGACCTTGATTTACAACAGTTCATTTAGTGACCTTTCAAAGTTATAACAGCACTGAAAAATGTGACTTATGACCATTTTTCACACTTACAACCTTTGTAGCATTCCCACGATCATGTGATCAAAATTCAGACGCTTGACAACTGACTCATACTTATGACCATTGCTGTGTCCCAAGGTCATGTGATAATTGTTTGCAACCTTTTGACAAGCAAAATCAATGGGGAAGCCAGATTCATTTAACAACCGTGTTACCAATTTATCAACTGCAGTGATTCACTTAACAACTGTGGCGAGAAAGGTCGTAACATGGGGCAAAATTCACTTAACAAATGTCTTGCTTAACAACATAAATTTTGGGCTCCATTGTGGTCGTAAGTCGAGGACTACCTGTATTGTGACTCTATGACTAACTATATCATGGAATTCACCTGAAGAAAGCATTTATCAATTCTTCAGCTCCAGATGGCTTAATGAACTTGAGTTTAACAGCACTTAGGTTATTATTATTTTTTATCAGTAATCTGGCTGGTTTGGTTAACACTTGGTGCTATTTTCTTTTTGGTATTACTATTTTTTAAAAATGTGATGGCTTAACTAGAGTCAGAGTCACTGCAGACAGGATGCAATAAGGTTCAGACTCTTTTCAGCCACAGTGTCCTCTTGGGAGTTAAAAAATTGGAAGCAGAAGAGTCCTTGTGAGTGTTTATATGTTTATTTTATTTATTTATTTTATTTTAGCAAAATTTGTATGCCGCCCAACTCCCGAAGGACTGTTATAGCTCTACTGACTTTCTATCTCAGTTTAGAGACCAGGAGAATTAACCGCAGATTTTCACTGCCCACTCCAAGTTTGTATAATACACACAGTGCTATTATTTATGTACATAATCAAATTACAAAGCCCAGATGCAAGTCATGTTTAAGGTACTGCAGTTGTCCAGAATACAATAAATGTACCACTAGGTTGAACTGTTGGATTCTTGATTCTTTGTGAGCTTGGTTGTTTTCCTGCAGATGTTTCATTATCCTGCTTAGCAACATCATCAGTGCAAGGGAAAGTGGAGTTTACTGGTTGTTCACATATAGTAGCTTACCTTTCCAGTCTAGGTTGGGGTGTGGTTCCCTCTTGATGGTTCTCTGATTAAAGTACTGTTTTTTCCTCTTGTTTATTTGGTGTTGTTTCCAGTATACCTGATTGTTGGTTACTAGAGAGAATGTGTTTTGGGATGTTTGTTTCCTTCCTTGAGTTGTGGTTATGTCTTTTAGATGATATATAGATGGGGTTTACCTCTGTGGGTCTGACAAATATCACACACACACACACACACACACACACACGTATGTATATGTATGTATGTGTATGTATATGTATATGTATATGTATATGTATATGTATATGTATATGTATATGTATATGTATATGTATATGTATATGTATATGTATATGTATATGTATATGTATATGTATGTGATTTGTCAGAAGGCCAAGCTTCTGAATATGCCCTAGCAATTTTTTTTTTTTATTTGGTGTAGTCTAAAAATCAACAGTTTCCAAGCTAAAAGACTAAGAAGAGTCCCTCTCTGAGGGAGAAGGGCTGTTCAAAAATGTGAAAAATACATACATACATAGAATTCTTTATAGAATAGAATTGTTTAGAATAGAATTCTTTATTGGCCAAGTGTGATTGGACACACAAGGAATTTCTCTTCGGTGCATAAGCTCTCAGTGTACATAAAGCTATAAGTGATAAATTATGATCATAGTAATCATAAAAATACATTCATCGTAAATCATAAGATACAACACTTAGTGATAGTCATAGGATACTAAATAAGCAATCAACATAAATCATACTAGGAAACTAAATAAAACAATATAAATTGTAAAGATATAAGCAACAAAGTTATAGTCATAAGTAGAAAAGGAGATAGGTAATAGGAAAGATGAGAAGAATAATAGGAATACAGCCTTAGTAAATTATTTGACAGTGTTGTGGGAATTAGTTGTTAAGCAGAGTGATGGCATTTGGGAAAAATCTGTAGTTGAAACAATTTATGTCCAGGATGTGAGGGGTCTGTAGATATTTTCACAGCCCTCTTTTTGACTCGTGCAGTATACAGGTCCTCAATGGAAGGCAGGTTGGTAGCAATTGTTTTTTTACATACATACATACACACACATACATACACACACATGAATGAATGAATGAATGAATGAATGAATGAAAGAATGTTGATAATCTCTTCTGATTGTCAGTTGATGTTTGTGGAGGACTCCTGCTTTTCCTTCTTTGGTTACTGGATCTTCATGTTTTAGAGCAGTTTTGTTGGTTTGTATGTTACAATGATGACAAAAGGTTGCTAGTTATCTCAGAGATATTTTTGATGGTGGGGGGGTGTTATATATCACAGTTATAATGATTGTGTTACAATAGATTTTGTGATTAGGCACATTTTCAAGTCATCGTGTGGACATCCACTGTGTTGGAAGATATTATATAGGTAGTCTGTTTTCTCTTTTTACATTTCTGGGTTATTGCAGTGTGATTTTCCTGGCTGAATAATGTTCATATACAATCTTCTTGTGGGCAGTTGAGTTATTGTTTTGGTAGAGAAGCACCTGGTTAGTGTGGGTTGTTTTTCAATAAACTTGAGTATGTGATCTGTCATTGTTTCTTCTGCTGATAAAGATATTGAGGAACAAGATAGGTTTTTCCCCCCCTCTTGTACACTAGGTGTAAAAAAGTGTATCTCAAACTCAACACTTACCCATGGTCACATGATCAAAATTCAAGCACTTGGCAACTGGCATGTATTTATGGCAGTTGCAATGTCCCAGGGTCATGTGATCACCATTTGTAATCATTCCAACTGGCCTCCTACAAGCAAAGTCAATGGGGAAAGCCTGATTTGTTTAATGACCGTATAATTCACTTAACTGCAGTGATTCGCTTAACAATTATAGCAAAAAAGATCATAAAATGGGACAAAGCTCCCTTAACAACTTTCTTGCTTAGCAGTGGAAATTTGGGGCTCAATTGTGGTCATAAGTCGAGGACTACCTGTACTAAAACTCTCTTGTCTATCTGTTTATAATCTTCAATTGGCACAAACAGTGCATTGTAACACAAAAACTTTTGAATCAAAGTACCTCAGATCCACTAACTTACAAAATCTAGGGCTCATTACTTCTGTTCAATTGCAATTTTAAGGATCTTCACACCAACTGTATATGCAAAGTTACAGCTGCTGCAGTGTTACCGCAGTTAGCCACTGTCATGTGATCGTGATTTCCAGTGCTCCCTGCCAGCTTCCCACAACCGGTCAATGGGAAAGCTGGTAGGAAGTTGCTCCTGTTTCCACTGCTTTTGTGCCTGTCCGTGTCACTCTGTTTCTTTGTTTAGGTAAGGCATTATCACTGAAAGGATGGCTCGCTAACTAATGTGTTGCCTAGTTTTTATGGAATCGTGGAACTGGAAAGGGCCATTTAAGGGCCTTAAAATCCTACCCTCTAATAACTGCAGGAATACATATTAAAACTTCAAAAAGATAGTACTGTATGTAGTATAAAGTTAATGTACTATGAAAGGGACCTTGTCATGTCTCTGGGTAATAATTTCTACTCTCAAACAGTTCCTACTGCCAGTATTTTTTTTTATATCTGCCTTCTTGTAAATTAAAGCCATTTATTTGTTTGTTTGTTTGTTTAGCAAATGTATATAGCTGCCCATATCTCACATATGTGAAATTCCATGTCCTACATTCCATAATGAGAGGTCAGGTATCCTGAACTTTTGAAAGGAAAACAGATCAATCATCCCAGTTGCTTTGATTTCCCTGGTTAGCTTTACAGGAGGGCAAACTCAACATTCAAAGCTTGCCCTGAAGCTTTGTAGTGGATTTCCCTTGTGAGCAATAGAAGCTCAATTCATCAAAGCTACTATCCCTATTTCCAGGAGGGGAGGGGAAATCTGACGACTGTTGTAAAATCAGCAAGGGAATAGGATCTTCCCTCTAACCTCAGCAAAGGTTCAGACCCTGCAGGAGGATAAATCTCATGTCTTCAGCTCATGGTTAATTGTAGCAGCAAAACATAGAGCTATTCTTATCTCTGGCTTAAGAGGGAGTTTTGACTGTTCTCTTTGGCAGTTCTGGATGGACAGGTGGGAACTAAAATCAAACAGTGGCATTCTTAAAATTGCTCAAACTTGATGAACAACTCTCTGCAGTGCTATTATCATGTCTTCACGACAACGCATTGAAGCAAGTGGAATGAGTACTATTTCAATGACTGCAATTTGTTTTTATTCTCAGACTGCCTGAGAATTCAACCTAAGAGCAAGCAGAGAAGGATGGTTTGATTGGAATTTCTGCTACTGGGCAGCGGGGCTTGGAGGGAAATAAAGGAAAGAAACAATTGGTTTCCTTTAATAACAAAAAGTGCATATAGCATACTAATTTTATCATTGCTTCAGTTTCATAAAAACATTTGATATGAAGTTTGCCTTCTTTGAACATCTGCTATTCTTTTTTAAAAAAAAAAATCTTTGGTACACCTTCTCAATTCAGATTTAAGGAGGTGGCACTTTAGGAATGGACTGGCTAAACTGAATTATCAAGCAGTCGTTCAAACTTTTTCATTCACTGACTTCATGTTTTCACTGCCTGGAGCCGCCTCCTGCTCACACACGTGCACACCCCTTTGGGCAAAGGAAAAGAAAAAGCCGTCCCTATTAGTTTGATTCTGTACACACAGACGGACGCCCAGGGATTCCAGCACGCTCCTAGCAGTGGGAGAGAATGCGAGCCAGAGAAAGGGCAGCTATTGTTGAACTGCTTTAAGAAGCCAAAACAGAGAACACGGAGGCCGGGCCTCTGTTTTGGTGCTGGCCTTTCTGCATTCCCAGGCAGAGGATGGACAAGGAGCGTGGCTGCTGAAAGTGGTGCTGGGAGAGTGGGGCTGGCAGGAGCATGATTGGCAAGTTCACGAGATGGAGGATTCAGGTAAAGTCCCTTTCAGCCACTATTGCCGCCCCAGGAAAATTGGGACCCACAAAGAGCGGGACAGTAGTTTTGACAAAGTGACTAAGAAGTTGGTGAGTGGTGTTTTGTTCCTTCTAGGGCGGAGGATTGGGAGGGGGAAGGCTAAGTGCTATCCTCTAATATCTGACTTGTGAAGCACAGTATTGTTTCTTTAGAGTGTTTTTTCTTATGGCGAAGGGTCAGGGGAATATTTGAACTCTCTTTGTGTTTCTCTTGTCAGTTTTGTGGCTCCTTTTTTACCTTTTTTTTTCCCCAGGGGAAAGGGAAAGCAGGGAAAGTTTCCCCTTTGGGGGATCGAATTGTGTTGGAGCAAATGTACCAACATAATGTTTCACAAACAGGGAACATTCTGAACATTAGAAATTACTGAAAGGTTTGTAGATTCTCAGTGGCTTAGATTGTGAACCCGAGCAAGTAATCTTGCTTTAAAAGTGATACATTCATCCCCCAACATTAACTCTCCAATATTGCGAGTTGTTTCGAATTCTGGTATAGTTCAGTCCTGTGCGGGCGGGTCTGTTCACAGGTGAAACTTGTTCAGTTGTAACTGATGCCTGGGAAAAGATATAGGATTGCAGTCTTAAGACAGCTTTTATTCTGTCTGTAACTTGATTAAGCAAGCTGTAAACAGATACAATGTAGGACTGAAAGAGAACAACTATTTTCTTTTTTGGCTATGTCATTAAGATAGAATTTTCCAAAAACAAGTTGGGACAAGTAATTGTGTTTAATTAGTCCAGGACATTTAAGACACATTTAAAACCCCAACCCTTATACTGACTTGGATTTAAAATTAACTATTTCCTCCCCATCTCACCCACCCCCTCAAAGCGGGAATGATTAACTTGTAATCAGCCTTGAATTGTAACAGACAAAACGTCCTGTTATGGAACTGGGGGGAAAAAATCCCGAAGCTGGATATAAAAACAAAGAACTTCAATTTATTATTTTAAAATAGTTGCAAAGTCAGTTCTTTATCTCATGGTGCTACTGAAATATATATGAAAGACACCCTGCAAGGGGGAATCTTTTTGCAGCCGTGTCCTTCCTGTTCTAGACAGTCATGAAAAATATGGCATGTGAGTAAGCGCTTAATAAGGCCTTTTACCCCTCTTTTAATGAAGGCTTTTTCCAGTCATGAGGTTGATGTTATTATTATTCATATAGTAATTTCCTGTCTGCTCCCCTATTCCAGAACCATTTTTAGCGTTCTCTTTGGTCTTCTCCAACCTGCTGCTGGGTTTGGTTTTTCTCTACCATTCAGGCTCCTTTCTGCTGTTTTCTTTGGCTGCCTCTTTGCTTGGAAGTTTTCCATAATTCTCTTTCTCCCTTCAAATTCCTCCTTAAACCCCATCTTTTCTGTGCAGTGATTTGCTAAACCCCAGGCATTATTGAAATGGAATGGAATGCCTATTCTTCCTGGTTTAGCTTTTGTTTCCTTTCCTCTGGAGTTTTTTCCATGGCAAATGTCAGATTGTATGCTCTTCAAGGCAAAAATGTATCAGGAACAAGTGACATTTTTTTCATTTGTTCCTAAGCTTCATGTACTACAATATGAATACAATGACTCCCATCCCTTTATCAAAAATAAGTTCCTGCCAAGTATGGCAGACCTCTGGCATGTAAGCCTAAAATCAGTTAATACTGTATATACTTGCACAGCCCAATGGAGTTACTGAGACAAAAAGTGACGTCTTCAAAATAACCATTCATTTTTCTTTTATTAGACTTTCTAACCTGCATCTGCATCTTTGAAGGGTGAATACCAGCGGTGGGTTGCTCCTGGTTCGGCCCAGTTCTTAGAACCGGTAGCGGCGGCAGGAGGCTCCGCCCACCCACCCGGGATGCTCCGCCCACCCATCCAGGAAGCTTCTGCACATGCGCAGAAGTGTTGTGTGCGCACGCAAGTGCGCGCGCGAACCGGTAGCAACGGGTTTTAGAACCCACTACTGGTGAATACTACTCAACTTTTTCAACATTTTGTAGTAATCAAAGAGAAAACAAGAAACCATACTCACTAGTAACATATTAGAAGTCCAGAGAGGGGAAATTAGGGAATGTTCACTAACGCACTCAAGCAATATAGTATGCTGTGGCAGCATCTTATGCAAGGATGCGCTATGGACTGAAAAGAGGCAGTACAAGATAAATGTACATTGTGGAGCATTATTGTAATGCTAGAAATTTTGCTCAAATAAATTTCCTCACATAAAAATTTTTGTTTTCTGATGAGATGAGCCATGCTACCATGGTAGCCATTTTGTGAATGAGAAAGCTCCTCCCTGTATCAACTTTCATTGTCAGAATATTTTCTTAAAATGCTAAATATGCCTAGTGAGGTGCAGTGAGGTTGGGTCCTGAATCAGTCAGAGATTGTGGGAAATCTACCTTGCCTCATCTCTAAAAATGCTTCTGACTTTTTAGGGATAATTTGCCTCATAAAATTCAGGAACAAATTATCACAACGGAACATACAGTCCAAAGATAGATACAAAGGAGAGATGGTAGACAGCAGAATACTACCTAGATACTTTTTGTTATATGATGTTTAGAATAATGACAGGCAGTGAGGCATTATCTCAAAATCCATACATTTGCTCTGAAAAGTAGGTTAGCAATATTCTAATATGAAGAAAATAATGGCTTCCCTGAGGCTGACCACTATTTGTGATTGAAATGAAATTTGAAGCAGGGACTTTAATAGTAGATAACCACTGTGCCATTCTATGTTGAAAATTTCATTTTTCTTTGCAACTTTCTCAGGCTTTACATTTTCCATCCTGTGTATATTAATTTATTTCTACAACTCTATAATATGAATAATTACAACAATAAAATAACAACAGTTATCAAATCTTGTAACAATTTATATGTGTAATTAGACTGAAAAGCAACCAGAACAAATAGTGCATTTGTATTTTCATAGTTACACTGAAGACAGAACTTTACAAATACAAGCTTGTTATGAATTACAGTAATAAGGCAGGAGTTCACACCACAGTTCACCATCATCTTGCTTTTTGACATACCGCAGGTGGATGTTCCTGGTCGCACATAATATTTTTGTGTTATATTGTTAATAACTTAGAACTTTTAAATTTTAATTTTGTGATAGTGTTTTTCTTTCACTAGTCAAAGTGCAGTGTGTGAAGCCCAAAAAGTGTTATGGCATCTGAAACACTAATGATCTTTTATAAGTTTTTTTTAATCACATCCCCTTCATCAGTGACATTCAATTAAATTAACTGTTATCCACAAAAATTCATGTGCTTCACATAGAAATTGTTGCTTACATTTGTATATAGAAGCACAATATTTATATTACAAAAAGCTCTGTGCCAGGAACCATAATGGTATCTTGTATTTTGAACAACACTTGGGTAAAGATTCTTGTCATAGTGTTAACAATATTGGTCCTTCCTTAGCTGCATTTTATTAGTTCCTTTTTCCTCTCCTTCCTCAACAACTTCAGATGAAACAGATTAACTGAAGTAATTGTGCTTTTTCCCCCTAATATACAGTACATATACATGTTTGAAATGAAGCGAAACTAACCAGTTTGGTTAAAACACAGATAATCCACATTTATAATCCAAAACTGATGACAGACTCCTTGGAATCTAAAACGCTGTGGTGGATGGAATAACTCACTAGTTCTGTTTTGTAGGTAATTTAAATCTTCCCACTAGATTCTTTTAATTTCTTCCAAGTCAGAAAGCAATTTGCTGCCACAATAATCCAAATTGTATGGCATGCCTATACTTTTTCTGAAATTCCAGAATGGCCTTTAGCAGAATGAGAATACCCATGGTTCCTCAAATAGCTGGAGGTTACAAGTTCCTGCCTGTCCACCCAATTAATTCAAATTGTGCAGGAATGTTTCAGCCTTCAGTCTCATGTGAAGTAGTGCTGGTTCCTTTGATAGCTGAAGATATTTAATATCATTTATCCCACCTTTAAGTCCATCTGTCATTCATTACCATATGAATGATTATAAGTAGAAGTCAGTAGATACATTGATTATTTAAAAAAGAGTTACAGAAAGTATGCCTGCCTTTTCAATCTCCATCAAGCGATATTACCATGAAGTATCAGTCAATATTATTTAATGTACTGCCCTGAGCAAAACATGATGTGCTGCCAAGTGGACAACCAACAGGAAGCTTCAGTCAGTCCATCAATTTGTGATTCAAATCAGCTGACTAGTATTCTGGAATCAGCCATTCAAGAAAATATTGCTCCTTCATACGTTAGTAGTTAGTTTCTTTCTACTGTTCTGAATTCCCTAGTCTCTCTCTATTGTTCCCATGCATGCATATATAAAATGGCTGGCAACAGAAAATGTCTCACCTAAGATTACATGATGATCCTATAGCAGTATTAAAGTTAAAGGGCAATGCAGAATTCCCCATGAGAAGCCACAGAATTGAAACATAGCAGTTCCAAAGGAAAGTAACAATACTTTTAAACACAGACATACCACTCCATTGGAATTTGAGAGGAAGTGTTTTCATTCTCTTGGGCACCTGCTGATTGGTTAGGGTATTGTTATTTCCAGGTGAAGCATTCACTCAGTATACATAGCATGCAAATATTTGCTGGATAGCTGCCTCTCTTTCAGGATGAAGCATGTACTGGAATGAACTTAAGAAAATGAGAAGTAGCTAACTTGTGTTGACAAGCTGTGGGCTAATACAGGAATTATACCATTGGATATTTTACCAAAGCAGTAAGATTAGGCACAATTACAAGAAATAAGTCCTGCCTTAGCCAGTTTGATGTAGTGATTAACATATCAGTTGTGCCCTAACTTGGGCACAAAGTTAGCAAGGTAACAGTCACTCTGGGCCAGTCACTCTGTCTCAGCTCTAGAAAGCAGGCAATGGCAAGGCACTTTTGCAATCCTGCCAAGAAAATTGCAGGGACCAGTCCAGCAGTTGCTGGAAGTCAAGGCTGACTTAAAGGTACCTCCCTCTATAAAAGCAAATGAAGTTTTGTGATCTATGACATTTGAGAAGAGCAATTATTTGCTTTTAACTTTCTTTCTGATGGACTACTCTGCTTTATAGGAGTAATAGCTTAATCTCTGCCAAACAGATGCAGCTAGACCAATCATAACACTGCATAAGAGGAAATATGTACTCTGTGGTTCCCACCCCTTTCTGATTTGCTTTCCATCTGAAATGAAAAAGATGGACCAGATTGGTGACTGACATAACACATTCCACCTTAATGCTGATAATATCTAGCTCATTGCATCTAGTAAAACTTGTCAGGTTTGCAGATGGAAGAAAAGAACACACGCTTTGAAGAGGAACACATTTGTTTATGGGAATGTGCCAAGGAGATGTCCCAAAGGTGCTTTTTTAAAAAGGCAACTGGACTTTGTTTTTCCTTGAAGACATTTCACTTCTCATCCAAGAAGTAACTTCAGTTTGTACCAAGGAGTTGTTGGGTGGTTAGCTGATGTGAAAGCAACTGGAAGCAGTCTTAGAGTCATACCACATCAGTGGAGCATTAGATAACATCGCATATACTAATGTTTTGTGAAGCTGATCAACCATTGCAATAATATGCTGCATTTTCAGGCTTGTCTTAGTTTCCATGGCTATTCTATTATCCTTCTTTAACTGAAGTGCACAAGTGAGGTGTACAGCTTAATGTTCATGGTGTAGTTTTATTTCCTTATGTTACAAAGTAATTGCTATAACGCAGACCTCCAAAAATCTTCTCAGATGTTTTATATGTAGGTATTCTAAGCTTTGGTTGCCAAACCTGATAACTTGGAGTGAGAAGAAATATGCTAAATTAACACTTTCCTTCAGTCTCAATTAGCTTTAGACATTTTAATACATATTGTTTCAATAATATGAAAACAATTATTGTAAAGTTAGTCAGTGAAGACCCCTGGACTAATTTGAGTCAGTTCCATGGCTCCATCTTTTGTGGCTTCATAATCCTTAAAAAGATAATGCACTTTATTATAGTTCCACTCCTGCTTTTTGTGCACACAAAGCGTCTCTTGCCATGGCTGTCAAGGCTCTAGTGTTTGCATGCATTATGAATGATCATGCTACTAGACTGCATTATAAAATGCTTGTACGCAAACTTCTGTGAAGCTTCATTTATCAGAAATTCAACTTCTAAATCAACAAGAAAACAAAAGCTGCTTAGACTCCTAAATGTCAGACACGTGACATCTCTAAAAACAACCTCTGGTTATGATATACATATTGATATTTAAACTTTTCGATATGTTTTAAGCTACGTATTGATACAATTTGAAGTTTGAGTATTTCACAGGCATTGCATAGTTTTTTCTATGGATTCAGTTTCACATAAACAGAGTTTTTAACAAATCAATTTTGAAATGTACTTGAAGTTTCACTCCATCATCTGTTACATTTTTCCCTGAGCATATAAATTATCAAGAGCTCCTTTGTAAATAAATTCTGGATTGCAAGGCTGTATTGGCTATCTCGTTCTTGGTTTGGGAAAAGTCATTCTCATTTCAACATTTGCAGTTGTAGAAAAATCTCCTGTGACAAAATCAAAAAGAACCAACCACTTTAAACTGAAAGAGAATGTGCTTTAGAGACTGATCACTTGGTAGGATTTAAACAGGGAAAATCGACTATTTGTGTTTATTTTTCCCCTTCATAATTGAATTCATAATTCAATTACATTTGGTTGATTATCAAATATTTTTTGTTGCTCAACTGATTACCTTGTTCCTCGTTGCCAGTACTATATAGTGCCTGTTGAGGAGGGAGGTGTTTATGAATATAGTCCAGACTTATGGAAACATGGCCAGGGGATTTTCTTGGTGTCCCTTCCACTCTCAACTTCGTCATTGAAGAAAGAAGGCACTAAGTATTCTTTGGTTGTAAGGTTGATCCAGTTTTATATACTGCCCCTTCTCATTAACTGGTGAGTTTGAGAGCATTGGCCTGAGCATTGTTACAAATGTTTGGCTCTATATACAAATGTTATATATTACAGAATAGTGGAATACACGTAGTCCTCGACTTACAACAATTCATTTAGTGAACATTCCAAGTTACAACAGCACTGAAAAAAGGGAATTATGACCATTTTTCATACTTATAACCGTTGCAGCATCCCATAGTCACGTGATCAAAATTTAGACACTTGGCAACTGACTCATATTTATGATGGTTGCAGTGTCCCAGGGTCATGTGATCATCTTTTTTGACCGTCAGATAAACAAAGTCAATTGGGAAGCCAGATTCACTTAACAAGTGTCACTAACTTAACAACTTCAGTGATTCACTTAATAACTGCAACAAGAAAGGTTGTAAAATGGGGCAAAATTCACTTAACAAATGTCTCACTTAGCAACTTAGCAAATGTTGGGCTCAATTGTGGTCGTAAGTCAAGGACTACTTGTAATTAGAATTTTTCTCCTCCTGAGAATTGATGCCGTCTCTCCCTGCCCATATGCTTTCCTAGCCTGAATGTACTTTGTTTGTTTTGCTGACCCTCGTTATGATTTTTATATAATTTCCTTCCAAAAGGTTATTTGTAATGATAATTATTAGGGTGCAGGAATAAGTGGGGGTTCTTTTTATGTAGATTGATTTTAAAAGAATAATAAGGGGTCCTATTCCTTTAATGAGAATGTTTTTTCTCAGAACATCAGCACCGGTTTCAGAGGGAGAAAGATGCTTCTGATTTGCAAGGCCCAGATGTTTCTCATTTGCCAGAACTCATAATCTGCTTTCATTTGTGCAAACCTGAAAAGTGACCCTTTAAGTCATATAAAACATTCTTGCCTCCTCACACCCTCAGTTTTGTGTTACAAAAAAATACAGGATGCACCCAATATACAGCTACAGAACATGCACGGGCAGCGGGCAGCCTTCATACATTCTCTTCTTTGTCAACTAATTGGACCCTGTTTCTGTAGCTGTGATTCTCCTAACAGGTCTTGTTTCTGCTGACCCTTTTCTTTGTCTTTCCCAACGGATAGGGGGGAGCCCTATTAACCAAGGAGGCCAAAGTCGAACCAGGGTTGCGTCGGGCTGCTTCTCATTCTGATGAAGAGGAGCTGTTCTAATATCCTTAATGCTGTTGTTGGCAGTCAGAAACAGATTCCATTATTGTCGATCAATGCAGCTGCCATGCGGAGGGAGGGAAGGAGGGAGGGACTCTTCCTATTCACAGATTGATCAACCTGCCATTGCATGAGCAAATGTGTTGTAAGCGAGTCAGATGCTATTGTAATTGTAGCTGGAGCAGGAAAGGTCTGGTGGCGATGCAAACCTCTCTGTTGTTGGCAGGATTCTAAACGGTCTTCCTTCGGAAAACTGAAAAACAAAGCTACGAGAATTTTATATCATTTTTCCCCCTAAAAGGAGGGCAGTCATATATTACACTTTATTAACTGCATGGCTTTGCTAATCTTTGCTGTAGTGGGATTATTTTTCTTTGTCTTTCCATGCCTCCGCATTTTTAAAAGCTGTTTTGTCATTTTTAAACTGGAGGCCACCAGCCTGTCATCTTCTTTTTACTCTTCCTGCTTGAGCTGAGAAGCTGACATCAAATCTTCTCTCCTGCCTCTGTCTTTTAATCAGATAAGTCCGTCAGCTAGGGAGACCGGAGTCAGGCCACGGTACACTTTCTTTTCTACATTCCATTTTATTTGGTTCAGCCAAAAAGCCTAAGTACTGGCCTCCCAAGACCCTCCGCGTTTCCCCGCTTTCCCTTCCCAGATTTATGCTGCCATTATCTACTGTATGGAAAAGTTTTCTAGCTGGAGAATGAGTCTCCTTTCTCCTGGAGATGCGGCCGAGTGGCTGGATAGCAGCACTGAAGATGAGCGAAGCCTCCTGTCATTTCTTGGTACGGTAGGCTTGGAATACTTATTGGAAAAAAAAATTAGCAGAATTTTCATTTTGATTTTATGACTGGGAATAGTCTCAGGACTATGTATGTGATTTTCTCTTTGGCTTAACATTAAATGTTATCTAAATACGAGTTCATAACCTTCAGTGGCAGGCATAGTTGACACACATACTTTGAACTTTATGCCATTTTTCTGCCTAGTCTCTCCCCCCCCACCCCCCATCTGTTCCTCTTAGCCTGAGAGAATCTGTCTAATTTCAATTCACTCATCTGAAGAAATTTATTTCTGGCTTGTGCCCCATTTTCCCTAAAGATTTATGTATCAAGTAGCATGTACTTAGGTGGTGCTATGTTAATTTGTAATAAATGATGATAATGTGAAAATTTTAAAGGCCCCATTAAAGACATTTTAGTTCATCAGTATTACTTACTTACATCCAGGCATTGGAACTTACGTTTTTAAAAAGTAGCCAATACTGGTTTATGATCTTTTTGATAAAATTGGGTAAAAATTAAAAACAGAGAACTAGTCATATTAAATTTTATTTTAGGAAATATAAGAATTGCCATATTGGATCAGAGTGTTGTGAAGCCATATAAAAATGTTTACCAGAATTCTTGCTTAAAGAGTAGTCTGTAGTCAAGTTTGAATTTTCTTCTACATGAGAAACTTGCAGACGTGCACACAATGTCCTTCGTGTTAAATACACTCTTAAAGTCCACAATGTCTTAAGGATTCTAAGTGTTACAGCAGGTAGGACTCCAAGACTCTAAAATGATTGTCACAAAATCAGAAAATATCTGGTTCATTTCTTCATCTCTTGCAAAAGTTGCCATGTTTTCAAACTTCAGAAAGATTAAATCTCTTTACAAGGTAACACATTCCAAAGAACCATCCAAGTCTCAGAATTCCCCATTTGCTTACTCAGTTCTAGAACGTATTTACCCATTGTTAGATTAGAGTAGGTACTATATGAGATATTCAGTTTTGGTAATTATAGGATCCATTTCTATAATTCCACATGCTGGAAACTCACTTTTTAACAGAATATTTGTTTGTGAAGCTCAATACTGTTTCCTTGATAGCAGAAGTTTTATCCATTTCTGCATCGAAATATACTTTTCATTAATAATGGTAGGGATTCAATGCCAACCAAGGATCATTTTGCCTCTTGAGCCAATTATTTTTGGCTTCATCTACCTTGTTAGACTACTGTAGGAATAAAAGAACAAAATCACTCTTTCTTTAAAAAAATGGACAGTTGTATTACAAGGGGGGGGGAGATAAATTCTACTGCCAAATATGACTCTTCCATATCTCCATATGTATATGAAGTCAGTTCAGAGGAAAATTTAAAAAAATCTGAACTACAAATTCTATAAGATTGTCCAACAGCATGTATCTTGATGCAGTACTCAATCCAAGGCAAATGCTGTTAGTATAGATGCTGTAGCCCCAGTGTGTGGGGTTTGGATTATAGAGACCCTTCCTCCCCCTATTCTTGAGGATGGAGTGTCATGATCTCACAAGATAACTCCCGCACAGCTTCACAACATATGAAGCTTCATATCGTGTCAGTTCTACTCTAATGAGATTGCAAGTGTCTGCTTTTCTCTTCCTTCTCTCCTAAAAATCCTCCCCATCCTTTTCACCTAAAGATCTTAATGCCAGGAATTAAATCTGAGTGTGACCTGAGAAACCCCCAGTCTCTTCATTTGCTGGAGAATGACAGTTGATTTGGGAAGATGTGTTTACATTACTGCACAGGTTGTTACAGTTGTTACAGTACATGACCATTTAGAGGCAGGGAAGTTTATTAAATCTGAAAGTCCATTAAACCAAATGTCTGTATCTTGCATCAGTTTATGTCATTTGAGTTAATTTACTTTATGTTAATAATGGTATAACTTATTTTTAACAATATTTATGTCTGTCTATGAGATTGCTGTAATTATGCAAATCAAGTTAATACATAATTGTATTAACTTGATTTGGATGCAAATTACATTAACTACTTATCCAAGCTGTTTACCCATTGTTTGGGAGTGAAGTCCAAACTAAAATTTGGTTCATTGCATCTAAAGCTCACTGTATGGCTGTCCAGAAAAATCAAGGCTTGTATGTCTATATTGCCTTTTGTCAATTGGATACTGAGGTTATTATTTCACTGTAAACTTTATTTGAAAAATTAGCTTTTTATTCTCTGTGCCAATTATATACAGTACATATGAATCAAGTTATTTCTGGTTGAAAAGAAGTCAGATAGATATTTGTAGGATGTCCTCTGGAATAGATTTTTATCATAGCTTGTGGGTATGTTTGCATTACAGTAATATGATTTAAAATAATTAAGCCCGGTTGGAAAACTACATCTAAGGACAGAGCTATGATAGGTTACTGGGCAACTACCAAACCCAACATTGCTGTTGAACAGGTTTTTGGTAATAGTACAAAAGTGATTTGCCCTTGTCTTTTGGGGGGGGGGGAATCAATTTTCCAGTTTATTCCCTAGCCCTGATATAGCCATTCCTCCAAGTACAAGAACTACTTAACTTCCAAGCTGCAACAAGGGAACCCAAATGCTACAGCTTCTGAGAGTAATTTCTTTCTTTCTTAGACTTATATCCTGCCTTTCATTCAGAAGTTCAAAATGGCATATATAGTGCTCCTTTCTCTGTTTTCCCCATAACAGGAACTCTCTTAAGTCAATTGGTTTAAGAGAGCGTGATTGGCCCTGAATCACCTGGTGAGCTTCCATTGTTGAAAGTGGATTTGAACCTTTCAATTTCTTAGCTACTGCACCATATTTACTCTCTGTAATTAAGTGTGACTTCCCATCACTAGGCCCTTTCCCATCTCTATTATTCTAAGCTACATGGTCCTGTGTAAAGCCTTGGTAATCCATTGTGGTTCATAGTTTGTCTGTGTTCTTGTCAGTTGGCTGGCCAGATTCTACTAAACTCCGTGACATCACATCACTATTTTTTAAAGAAGATAATTTCTATATGGAGCTAGCAGACAAGACACAATAAACAGGACATTTCCAGTTGCTGTTTATACTGTTTCTAGTTTACCCAACTTGGATGCTTTTAATGTTTAAGTTGTTGTTTACCATGCTGAATTATTACTTGGTTCTGGAAATTGGGTCAGTGGGTGCAAATGTATTCATTGACGTGTATCACTAATAATACATACAGAAAATTCAAAAAATCGACAATAACAAAAAGTCTTGAGTCCAGATGCCAACATATAGGTCACATTGCTATCCTAAGTAGAACAATGGTCTCTTGGGACTACCCAAGCAACACTGCAATACAAAAAAGATGCTGAAGCTCTAGAAAGAGTGCAGAGAAGAACAACAAAGATGATAAGAGGTCTGGAGGCTAAATTGTATGATGAGCAGTTAAGGGAACTAGGAATGTTTAGACTAATGAAGAGAAGGCTTAAGGGTGACATGACAGACATCTTCTAATACATGGAAGGACTGACACAGAGAAGAGGGGGTCCATAGCATCTGAGGGCAGGACAAGAAGCAATGGGTGGAAGCTCATCAGAGGGAGATCCAACCTGGAATGCAGGAAAAAATTCCTGATAATGAGAGCAATTACTGGTAATTGCCTTTGGAACTGTTGGTTTGAAGCTGAAGGTTTTCAATAACAGATTGGACAATCATTTGTCCAGGTTGATGTAAGAATTCAGGCATTGGACAGAGGGTTTGACTAGAAGACCTCCAAGGTCCCTCCCAGCCTTATGATTCTATGATAAATAAAAAATTGAGTTAAAGGGGGCTTTTAAGATGGAGGAGATGGGAAGGTATGCCCCATAGTAAACCTCCACTTTTTAACCATGTCAAAGGAGAGAGAGAGGGTTTGTTTACTTGGATATTTTCCACTTTTCCTGAATTTTACAGTCTGTAGTTGCAGAAAGTTTCAGAAATACTGCTTGATACTATTATTTCTTTTATTATTGTTATACTCTGGATAATTTAAAAAATCATTTTGAGTATCTCACTAGAAAAAAGACCCACTAATGTTCTGCGGAAAACAATGAAGGGAATCCTAAAATAACATCTCAGGTATATTCTTTCCTGAGCCATCATAGAATAGATTCTTGCCCAGGTATTAAAAAGATAATCTATTTTTTTTTTATTGTCACATATGTGAGTGTTAGGTCTACATTATTCTTTCCATTATTCAAAACATATTGCTTCATTTAAAGCTGTCCTTATACCACCAAATAGCCAGGCAGGATATCAAACAGGTTTAACATATGACAGTTGAAAAAAAAAAAACAATATTCGGACTATAACAGTTGGATATCTCTGATCCCATTCCCCATTTTAAAATATTTTAAAAGCATTCAGAAGGGCATTCATTCAGGAGAAGTCCACAACTATGTCTTCTCCATCAAGCACCAGGGTTAGGAACAATGTTCCTTAGGAAGAAAATGGCATCAAAGGAAAAAGGTTAACCACCAGGGCTGTGCCAAACATTAAAAAGAGATGCTTTGCACTGATCAGGTGAAAGAGGACCCTAAAACCCGTTCTCTTTTTGAGTATCTCTACTTCCAAAGCCTTTACCGTCTCTTCCTGCATGCAAGTGGATGCGCTGGTGGTCCCAGCAGAAGTGTCCCTCTGTGCATGCAGACAGATGAGCAGAAAACGAAGGGCTCTCTCAAAGACACCAAGTGATGACTGCAAACCATGCAGCCCCTTTCAACCATTTGAGGAGTAAGCAGAGGGTCTTTGTTCCTGCATCCACCCCTTGCAAAGAACCTCCTCAGGATGCTTTGCACAGCCCTACTGAGTGCTTTCTTCACTACCACAGTCCTAGTTGAAGGTAGGGCTCCATCCTCTTTCTACTATCCTTAAAGCTTTATAATAGATTGCAGTGTTTCTATAGCAATCTTTGGGTATTTCTTATATTTTGTGTCGATAATATTGCTACAGTTCTCCACATGTAAGTTTCCGCCATTGGACTGCAACTTAGCTTATGTCTGTTTGCTTATGCCTTTAACTTTACTGCAGAGCTTTTTGAAAACAGAAGAGAAGGAAAATGGTTTCCACTTGTCCTTATCCAAAATGCAAATGAATGAACTGTTATTCTGCTGTCCAGGTCTTTGCTGAAAATGAACATTTGATTAGCTTGTGGTAACTTTATTGTTGTTAGCAGCTGAAGGGAAGTTGACCTGATTTTTAGATATATCTAAATATCTAAAAAATACCTATCAATGTAATATATAGGTATCTGGGAAAAATTAAGCAATTCCATCCTTCAGTGCTAGAACCTTTAGTCTTTCCTGCCTCTTTCTGTAACTGACCCACTTGATACTATTATTAGAAAGTAATCTTTTCTTAGTATCTCCAAATTCGTTCCTTTTAATCAACAGCTGCATTAATTTTTGTTTTGATACTGAGTTTGGCAAGCCAATTTCTGTTCATCTCCCTATCCTTCCTATAGTGCTGCTTTGTAGTTCTCTGAACATTGTCTGGCCTCTGTTTCCCTCTTTATATAATTAGCCCATCTCTTCTTGTAAGCTCAATTGTGTGCTCTGTGGTTGTATATGTTTTATGCAGATTTCAATTCCTGAAATTCCAACCAAACTTTACTCATGAGAACTGAGCCATGCGAGCACTTTTCTAATTTCTTTGTTACTCTAATATCTTCTCTCTCTCTTATTAATGGACTATAATGGATCAATTCTGTTAAAACTCAGAAGTTCAGTGATGTAAATAGTGGCTATCAGAGCAGCTTGCTGATAACTGTTTAGACCAGGGGTCTCCAACCTTGGCAACTTTAAGCCTGGTGGACTTCCAACTCCTGGCTGCAGAATTCTGGGAGTTGAAGTCCACCAGGCTTAAAGTTGCCAAGGTTGGAGACCCCTGGTTTAGACAATTTTTGTTAGTATTGGATTGGAGGTGAAGCAGCCTTCTTCTGTTTTGTTATTGAAGAGTTCAAGATGAGATGACAGGGGCAGTTCTTAGTCCAATTATATGGGATGAATTTGAACTTGTGATTCCTGAGGAAGTGGACAAGGCTATTGGAGCGATGAGCTCCTCCACTTGTTTACTGGACCCATGCCCCTCCTGGCTGGTTTCTGCCAGCAGGGAAGTGACACGAGGCTGGCTCCAGGCTGTAATCAACGCCTCCTTGAGGGAGGGGTCTGTCCCGCAACCATTGAAGGTTGCAGTGGTGAGGCCCCTCCTCAAGAAGCCTTCCCTGGATCCAGCAGATTTAAAAAACTTTCGTCCA
>QLTV01003398.1:1403168-1449526 GCA_003457575.1 Thermophis baileyi
GTATACCACATTCCTCCCATCGACCAGTGGGGTCGCACAGGGTTGGCCTTCAGGTCCCGTCGGCCAGACAGTGCCGGCTTGCGGGACCGCGGGGGCGGGCCTTCTCTGTAGCCGCTCCGACTCTGTGGAACCATCTTCCCCCTGAGATCCGTACTACCCCCACCTTACTGGCTTTCCGTAAAGCCGTTAAGACCTGGCTTTTCCGGCAGGCCTGGGGCCAATCACCTATGGATTGGCCCATGTATGTAGGTGTAAATGTTTTTTTGATATTTTTAAATTGTATTTATTATGTTTTTATTGGTGTTTTTATTCTTGTGTTGTGAGCCGCCCAGAGTCCTTTGGGAGTTGGGCAGCATACAAGTTTTATTAATAAATAAATAAATAAATAAATAATAAGTTACTGAAATATAGCAGTGAGAAGAGTTAAGAGAATTGTCTCTGCCCTTTTGTTTTATTTTCCCACAATTCTTAAAACCTTTCTGATCAAACTCCATAGGTAACTGGTTCAGCTCTCTCAGCCTCTCCCGCATCCCTATATGCAAGGGGGCATATAATATGCACTATTTCCAAGAGTTGTTACCAGAACTACTACTGCAAGTCACAAATTCTATAAATTCTCAACTAATGCCATATTAACATTGTTTTTCAACTGTGAGCCCTCGTATGTGTGCTAAAAGGGAAGAAGTGTTTGTAACTTTATTACAAAGAGCTTCTGCTGTTTTGTGAGCTGTCAGTAGAAAGTAGACATTTTTCAAGGTATTATTTATCTTGCACAGAAACAAACCATTTTCAAATATTAAAGTTAGCTTCATGTCTTTTTCCCAGGCTGCAAGGGCATGATGAATATGAACATGAATTTGTGAACTTGTGCTGAGCATTCCAACTCATGTATTAGCCATGGGGCGTGAACCAGTTAAAGTTTTAAAGTCTTCCCGACTTTTCCTGACCAGTTAAAGTTTTAAACTCTCCCTCATCCATTGATTCTGTTTTAGATTCTCACCACTGTAATTATTTAATATACTTGGAGGGAGAGGAAGATTGGTTTTAACAGCAGGTAAAAACAATACAAAAGCACGATCTAGCTTCAATGGGAAGAGGAGAAAATAGTTTGGGTCCAATTGTGAAAGCATGCCCTATGAGTTTATCTCAAAGTTGATAGGAATGAATATTTTCCTCTATCTTTCTCCTGGTAAAATTGGAGCTACAGTATGTTCCTTAGGTTTCTTCAGGTACGACTGCAGAACCCAGGAGAACAGACATGCTGTGTTGATGGCAGGTAGTTTTCCTGAATAAGCAAAATAGCAAATATAAGACAAATCTCTCCCTGATAGATGACTACATCTGAATTGGAATAAAGACACACACTTTGCTACCATCCAAATTTAGCACATAGCAACAGCATTGGTCATTAATTATTTGGGGTGGGGGCGGGCAAACCTTGCTCTTCATAGGAAAAGTGTCTATAACAGAAGAGTGCTAGCTTTGGGGCGCCTGTTAATGGCTGAAAGTGACTGATGATTTGGGAAGAGGGATTAAATTGCCAAAGTGTATTTCCTCTTTCCTGTCTGCAGAAGGGAGGAGAGAACCAAATAATTGTCTTGAGTATCTACCCTTCTGTGAGTAGTGATCCAAGGGTTGGGAGCTGATTTGGGCGGTCTCAGCTGCTCTGCCCAAGGGAGAAGGGCAAGAGTTTGGAGTTTGTATTTGGACAGGCATCCCAGCGCCTGCCTTTCCAGAGTCTCAAAAGATGTTGAGACTCTGGAAAGAGTGCAGAGAAGAGCAACAAGAATGATTAAGGGACTGGAGTGTAAAACATACAAAGAACGGTTACAGGAATTGGCTATGTCTAGTCTAATGAAAAGGAGGACTAGAGAAGACATGATAGCAGTGTTCAATTGGGACGCCTTATCAAGATGAAGGGTCAAACTATTTTTCAAAGCACCATCAAATACCAAAAAGCAAGACAATAAACAATAGATGGAAGCTAACCAAGGAGAGAAGCAACATAGAAGAACTAAGGAGAAAATTTCTAACCCTGAGAGCAATCAACCTGTGGAATAATTTGCCTTCAGAAGTTGTGGATGCTCCATCACAGGAGGCTTTGAAACAGAGACTTGTCAACCATATATCGGAAATGATATGGGGTCTCTTGCTTGAGCAGAGGTTGGCCTAGAAGACCTCCAAGGTCCATTCCAAGTCTATTCTATGTTCTAATCTTTCAGAACATTGTATGTCAGTCTTGTAATAGACACTAGGACGGCAACTGAATTTCTTTTGGTTTAGTGAAATCAAATCTAAAATGGATAACTTGTTCAGTAAAGGTACCAGTTTGTTTATGTAAACTATTTATATATAATAATAATTTAAAAGCTATTTCATTTTCTATAGGCAAATAAGGTTATGTAAAAGTGATAGTTTGATAGGTTGGGTCAGGGTCTGAGAACAAAGAGTAATATGTGGAATATATCTAATTTACCTATTTTAATATTATTTTTCTCAAATTTGTAAATCTTTTGACAGTATCTGGTAGGGTAAATGCTGTTTAACATCTGAATTTACTTTAAAAAATGTATAATTTTGGACTGCATCTATCTGTTCCAATCTTATTAACAGTACAAGACTGAATTTCAGTCTTTATTAAACTGTCTGCAAAACGATTTATATTAGAGCTCCCCTTTTCAGAGATTGAATTAACTCTGTTGATCATGACTTTAAGGGAATGTTCAGGAATTGCAGTTTTAAAATCGTTCATTTTCTTTGAGGCACTTCTTAACACCCAGTTATTTGGTTAACTGGTCCTGATGTTATTACTGCTTTTCAGTATGGCTGTGTATAGAACAGAAAACATGTTTTGTTTTGAACCTGAAACAAATAAATGTATTTTGGGGAGTTTTGCCCATTCATTTTTAATTGATGGTGGTTCAGCAGTAATGTAACCTGGAACATTTTGTTGTTCCCAATTTTGGCCAGAACCACATCTGGAAGGATCCTGGAATGATTTTACAGGGGAATGTATAAATTGGGTAGCTACTGCTTATGCTCTTCTGCCTATCCCTGCTTTGTCAATGACTCTGCTCAGTGCCTTGCTGCTCCCCTCTTCCCTGCAATCCCACTGCAGCATATCCCCAACCCTTCAAGTCTTGCCAGGGCTTTCCTTGCTTCCCATGCCACTTGCACCACTGATGTCCCTGAATTTCCAGCAGATGTTCTCCTTTCTCTCCCTCCCCTTCAATCACTGCCTGCCTTGTTAACCTGTTCCTTGCTGTGAAGTTCTCAACAGTAAAAGATTTCACCTGTGCCTGATGTTCCTGAGCTTATCTCAATTTCTAGTCCTGCTTCAAGCAGCTAGCAAATTAGAAAATAAGCCATTAATACAACACAATCCCAGGAGCCTTTGCTGAGCCTCAGTGGTGATAGCATGACATTGTAGCTTTGCAAGCCAGGCATTTTCCCCAACAGCTGTCACCATGGTTATGAGTTGCAGAGTACAACCTGTGATGTGGAGGGAAAGGATGGCAGAAGAATAATGTTACGCCGGAGTCCAGAAACTGGAAGGTGGGCTAAAGCAGGAGTGTGACTCATACTGGCGTACCTAAGCGGAAAGAATCAAGACAAGCATTTTTGCAAGATGAGATTTCCTAACTGGTCAAAAATTGAATTGATTGTGAGGTGTGGGTCCCTGATGGGATTACCTGTGAAATTTGCTCGAGGTCACAGATGAGGCTGTAGGAAACAGAAGAACCAATGCATTGACATATGCGAAGGGTGTGTATGTGTGCAGCAACATTGGGCTATCACACAAGCTCCGTTCTTTTCTTTTCTTTTTTGCATATATTGAGATGTTACCCAAAAAGGACAGATATGCTTCCATCATTTTGATGAAAACTCTGAGAACCTGGAGCCACCATTTTTCCCATGAAGCAGGAAATGGCCCACCCCAGACCTTATGGAAGTCTAGCCTTGCTATTTTTGTGATTCGTGTTGAGCATCAGAACCAAACTATGTTCTGTATCCAACACATAGGCATTAAGAATTAGAAGTTCCTTCAAAGTAGTGCAGAACTAGATAGCTGAGAGGAACCTTCAAAATCTTTGAGCTGGAAGAAATTCTGACATTTATAAAGTGCATAGCTGAAACCAGATTTGAATTTTTAACCAAAGTTTTACAGGGCACCAGATATAAATATGTTTCCTTTTTTGAAATTTGGTAATCAAATTTGGTTAAAATAAAAATTCCTGCCCCTTGATCTAAATACAGGTAGTTGACTTATGAGCACAATTGAGCCTAAAATTTTTGTTGCTAAATAAAACATTTGTTAAATGAGTTTTGCCCCATTTTATGACCTTTCTTGCCACAATTGTTAAGTGAATCACTGCTGTTAGGAAGTTAGGAACATGGTTGTTAAGAGAATCTGGCTTCCCCATTGACTTTGCTTATCAGAAGATTGCAAAAGTTGATCACATGAGTCCGGGACACAGCAACCGTCATAAATATGAGTCAGTTGCCAAGCATCTGAATTTTGATCAGGTGACCACAGGGATGCTACAACGGTCGTAAGTGTGAAAAGTGGTCATACGTCACTTTTTTCAGTGTCACTGTAACTTCAAACAATCACTAAATGAACGGTTGTAAGTCAAAGACTACCTGTATGCAGCATGTTTTTAAATGCTATATTTTGGTGAAATTTGAAGCAGTACCCGCAAAACTTTCAAGGAAACTGCCCATCACTTCCTGTTTTAGGAATTTCAGTTTGATGAGCCAACACTTAAATGTTTGTATCAGCCCACTCCATGGCAAATGGAGGAGTTTGGGAGAATGTAGACATGTTCTGGGAGAAAACCATGCCCTCTTGGCATATATAGCTCAGGAAAAAAATAAAAGATGAATTTCTAAACAAATTACATAGAATAAGTTAAAATGAAGTAAAGTTCAATTTAAAAGAGTAAAAAGGGAATACATAACATGCTTACAACTAAAGTGAAGTTACTGAACTACTAATTAAATAATATTTTACTCAGTTGTTCAATAACATTGTAAATTATTATTTTATCATGAAATGCTGAGATACTAAATTCTTGAACTACTGAATGAAGAACTAACAAGTGTAACTTCTCTTGATATTGTACTGTGCAATAAAGGTGGGTGAGTGAGTTTTGCATGCTATCTTATCCCCTTTATTTGAAATCTATCCTGACATCAGGAATGATAGATTTTCTGCATGAAGAATAGCCAACAAAATGGTTAGAGACCCTTAATAAATAAATCTATATTTGATTGCTTGATCAATTTGCATTCTTTATTTTACAAAGGAGCAAAATGAATAGAATAAAATAAAAGAGACTTCTAACCAGGTTGTTCAACATTTTTGGAATTGTTTTAGCTCTAATATAATTTTCCTAAATTTCTTTTCTTATAGTTTTATATTACATTGTTAACTACACTATACATATATAATTTTATTATTTCATATAATAAAATCATTATATTAAAAGATTTGCATAGGGAATGGGAAGGATGTTTCTATTTAAGGAAAAACTTATTTTCTTCCTTATTTATTTTCATCGTCCTGTCTCAGAGGTTCCACCAGAGACATCTCCTCGAAGACGGAGCATCTCTGGAACAAGCAATCCCACAGATACGTCAAATACATCACCTTTCCGAGTACCAGTAAGTAAACATTTCCTTTCAATGGGATTCTGTGACAAACTCAGTATATGTCCATGGCATAGTGTTTACCCCTACAGCAGGGGTGTAAAACTCAAGGCCCAGGGGCCGGCCACGGCCCCCCGGCCCCCCAAGGTCAAACACAACCCTGATGCGGCCCTCAATGAAATCGAGTTTGACACCCCTGCCCTACAGCATATAGGATTTTTTTTTTAACAAGTTCAGTGTCTGGGCTTGTGGCGGCAGAAGCAAAGCATTGTGCTTGATTGGGCAAAGAGTATCTATCTTCTCTGAGAGGCAGGCTTTCATTTACTTCTGCATTCTATTCACCTGTGAAACCAATGCTCAAGAAAGATGAAGCAAGACGGCAGGAATGCCAAACAGTCTCCAAGCAAGAAGCCCAGATGGGCTACCTTAAGCTACCCTCACTGCAGCTATGTTTGGATGGGTTGGGAGAGGCTAGACAGATTTTGTTTCTAATTTTCTTAAAATATGATTTAAAAATATATCAATTCATATGATTGTCTGTGATTCTGTATTCTAAAGTATTCATTCTTCATAATAATTCTGACACTGGTAGATTCCCCCCCCCCATTCTACAGATGGAAATTTATCACTGTATACTTTATGTTCGGTTTCCTTTTGTGGGGCAGATGTTCAGTTGTAAATTATTTGTTTTTATAATTTTACTCCAAATTTCCTGGGAAATTTGGGTGGACCAAAGTAGGAAGTACCCATACTTGAATTACTGCATTTTTTTTCTAGTATTATGCTGAGAGTGAGTCATTTACAGTGTAAATCCAATTAAAATTATATGGCTTTTCCAACAGAACTGCAACAAGTTTTTAAATGCCAGTAATGAGTAACAATATTCTGGAATGTTATTTTATGTTCTACTTAAGAATCTGTAAAAACTAAGAAAGAATTATTACTGTTCTCATATCTTTGCTTGTTTTAATTAACATGTATTTCCTACGTTCTCAATTTTCCTTATCCTAGGTTCCAAATTCTGATAATAGTTTTTTCTATTTAACCTTCATTACAGGTTTCTTTACATACTTTTAAAAATCATGGCTTATTCTTTCCATGGATAATTCTGAATAAGAATTTCAGTATTTGTTCAGCATAAGGTTGATCAGTAACAGATCATGTAACAAAATGATCTTACTCTCTTGCTAAACATCACCAGTCCAATATAGAATGATGGTCATATAACAGTTTGATAATAGATTTCAGCTTTCTTGTCACAATTCCCAAAGAATCACTGGATGGCATTTTCATCTCCAAAACCCCAACACTCTTGAGAGCCGAACCAGCTGCAGCCAAACAAGCCGCTGCCATTTTAGAACTTAGAATTATCTAGCACTGTTGATAGAGGACCAGATATATTCTTTGATTTAACCCATTGAGAGTTCACATTC
Source organism: Thermophis baileyi (assembly GCA_003457575.1). Classification (NCBI taxonomy): domain Eukaryota; kingdom Metazoa; phylum Chordata; class Lepidosauria; order Squamata; family Dipsadidae; genus Thermophis; species Thermophis baileyi. The sequence continues at coordinate 1,410,254 of QLTV01003398.1, forward strand.
AGAAGATGACTGTGAATAGGTTCACGCAATATGTTAACCTCTAAATCTGAGTTAATAAAGCAGACTCTGAAAACAGTAGTACTTCCAACTTTTTGCAATTGCCTTCCACCCACAAAATGGTGGTACCGGAAATTGCTTAAACACACACACACTTCAGCAAGTCTGAATACATCAGCTCCATTTCTATACCAAACATAATTTTTCAATGTTCTGTTCTTATACAAAAGGAAGATTTGAAGTCACTCTCACGTAGGCGTAAATTCATTACCACCTCCTATTTATGCACACCGAGAGCTTGAGCTCCTATACAACTGACAGAGTAGGCCCAGGAAACCAACATTCAAACTCTGCTGTCTTACTCTTTTTAAGGAACCTTCAGATCAGAAGTTCTGTTTAAACATAATAGGAAGCTTCACTGCTGCTTGGGTTTCTGGTTAGTGGAAGGAGTAAGTGGGAAATGGATGAAGAGCATACCTGATAATAAACCTGAATTCTAGATGTCTTCAGATGCAGCTGCTTTCCAACAAATGTTCCTTACAGTCACTGAAAGAGTAAAATGGCACCAACTGTGAGGTCAGGTGGCTCAGTCCCCTGAAGTAACAGAATAAAAAATGATAGGTTGGAGTACAATCAAGTATTGATTGCCCTCAGTTTCCGGGTTAAGTGTGATGTTATCTTTAGAAACAAATTAGCAGTCTTAAAAGGCTCTCGAAATACATTACTTGCAGGACATGTGATATGTCTTTGTTCTTCGATTTCTTTTTCTCTCTCTTCCAGTTGTTAATATGCACAGCCTGGCTATTTAAAAAATTCACTTCTGAATAGAACATTCAATTCCAGTAGAGACTTCATCACCATTCTTCTAGGCACTGAACAGTGGCATCCATACAGAAAAAAAATTACTCAACTGCACAACTTAATGGGCCTTTGTCCAGTGCTTGGATTTTTGATTTATAGTTGCATAATATTCTGAAATGAATGCTTTCTTTTCTTTTCTTCTTAATTTGGAAGAAGCCCTTCAAATAACTCATTGCTGTGAAGTGCTTGGGATCTATTCACATTTAAGAGACTATCAGATGAAATTAAATTTTTCCTCTTCCTCTTAAATACCTAATATTACTATTTCTTTTAAAATACCCATTTCTTGCATAACAATATGTTCAGATCAGTTTATATTTATCAGCATTCACTTAATGCAGTCCTTGGGCTGCCATTGAGTGATGTGGGGCACACAGGCTCGCAGGCAGAATGTCTTGACCCAATCTCTGGTATTTCCTGATTAACCTAAAAAAAACCACTGTTTTCCTTCACTATAGTGGTGGTGGTATTATTTTAAATTTATTATAGCCGCCCTCTCCCTTAGATTCTAGGTGGTTTACAAATACAATTTTTTTTTAAAAAAGTTAAAAACTTTCCATTTCACAGGTAGCCCAGATCAAAACAATGTCACCATAACAAATCAAGCTAAATGAGGGGTCCCGCAATCACATCAACACCAGGCCTAAGACCAAAGTCAGATCTTCAGTGCTTTTTAGAATCCTAGGAGATATAAAAAGGTGCTTTTTGTATCTCTGGGGGAAATGCTCCTTCCAGAGGGCAGGGGCCATGACATTTCTTTGGTCCCAGAAGATGGAGCATTTAATAGAAGAGATGTAGAGCATAACCAGTCTACTGGAATGTACTGTGTGGGCAGAAAGAGTACTGAGCTAGATGGATGAATGCATAACTTCTTTTAATAAAATAAAACACTATTTTGATGTTACATCCCTTTCAGCAAGGATCAATTTTAAATGTCTGTAGTTGCCAGCAAGTTTCTGGAATATTGCATCTGCTCATTTATAAAAGAAAATATCGGTGTAGCATAAAAGCTATGTCTGGGCTGTGAACCAAAGAGTCTGTAAATCAAATCTTTCTTCTTAGGACATGGCCTTAAGAAATCCCCTGAAAGTCTTCTCATCCATCAGAAGAGCAGCAGATAGATCTAGTTAGAATAGCTCTAGAAATTCCAGAAGCAAAGAAAAGAAAGATGGGAACATTGAGAGCAAAGATGGCTTGTCACATGGAATTTTCCTCCTCCTCCTCCTCCTCCTCCTCCTCCTCCTCCTCCTCCTCCTCCTCCTCCTCCTCGCGTATTCCTGCAGGGTCTGCTTTTCAGATAATTGAACGTCACTTTGCACGGTCAGCTGCGTCTCCAGGGCGCAGGCCCGCAGCTTGTATATCTTTCTTGATGGTGTCTTGCCATCTCTGTTTTGGGTGCCTGCAAGGTCGCCGGCCATTGACTTCTAGTTGGTAAGCAGTCTTGGCAATGGTGGAAGGCGTTGCTCTCAGGACATGTCCATACCAGCGGAGCCGACCTTCTCTCATCTTCACATAGAATTTTGTTTCTGAGATTAATTTCCAATTAAAATAACCTCAAGAAAATTCCCTGTTTTTTAGCTTTTAGTGCAGCCTTATTTACAAGTTGGACTTGAAATAGGATTCAGAAAGTGAGCAAGTTAAATATTATATAAATAAATGGATATAGGCTTTAGACAGAACAATGATACCGGTATGTAGCAATTAGAATTTCAAGGGAAGAACAATATTAAATTTACAGTGACTGCCACACTTAGGGAAAATGATTGTAAAATATTTTACTGACGGGGTATCACTCAAGAATTGATTGCTAAAATTGATAATTTGTTTGTAAAAAAACCTGGACAATTAGGTCAGATCATTCGTCATTATTTGGTGCAATGTTAAAAACCCCAAAAATTTGAGCTATAACCAAATGAGACAAATTCTAAAAGGTTGATTCCCTTTCTAACATGTCATCGTTCTATGAAATATTACCGTATTAAATGTTATATTTCTTACAAAACATAATGAAGTAGCTTTGCATGTCTTAAGGTGGCGCAGTGGTTAGAGTGCAGCACTGCAGGCTACTTCAGCTGACTGCTAGCTGCAGTTCGGCGGTTCAAATCTCACCGGCTCAAGGTTGACTCAGCCTTCCATCCTTCCGAGGTGGGTAAAATGAGGACCCAGATTGTTGGGGGCAATATGCTAACTCTGTAAACCGCTTAGAGAGGGCTGTAAAGCACTATGAAGCGGTATATAAGTCTAAGTGCTATTGCTATTGCTATTAACACCTGTTAGGATACTCTACAATTTGCATTAGAAAATGCATATAATTGCTTCAGTAGAAGAATGGTAAATTAAGTTGTAGAGCATGCCTTGATATTTAAAATAACTTCATATTGAAAAATACATCTTAGAGTATGGGTATCATCTAAAATTTGATTTTCTCTTAAATTTATCTTTAAAGATAGATTTCTTATTAACAAGACTATAATTTTACAGGTTATGTTTCATGGTGTGTTGATTGCTATTGTTGATAACCATACATTAATTTTTTTATAAAAAAATACTGAGATTTTACTCAATACATTAACATAAACATAAATTAACTTGATTGTAGTCCTGATCTGTATTTTCAGAATAAGGTGTTTAGATGTATATAACTAAACTAATAGTATTCTGGGGATTTGTGTTTGATTTACCTAAACTTGTGATACTTTTAAATTTCTGGTCTGTTTACTTCGTACTTTTTTCTCTCCTCTTTTGGCTTTTCTGGTTTTTGTTTTGTTTTGTTTTGTTTTAAAATGTTAATAATTTTTTGTAAAAAGCATACCAAGTGACATAAACATAATGAACCACAACTGCACTTTTATTCTATTTTAAAATGAATTGCTATACTCATACGCCACATTTCTGAAAATTATGTCTGAACAAACTTGCTGCTGTTAAGGGGACCAGCTGAGCAGACTTCTATGGTTAGTCTGCTTGATATATAAACTTGAAATCTGGCTTGTTCTCCCAGATAAATTAGGAATTAAAAGCCAAGAACAAACCATGAATTCCATCAGAGGAAACAGTCAAAAATTGTGGCTCACAGATCAAGATAGCCATTGAAATATTTTTGGTCGTCTTTTCAGCCATTCCCATTGACAAGAAGAGCAATCAATAGTGTTTACCAGCATACTTGCTTGTTCTCATTAAATTCAGAAAATCCTGATTATTATGAATTGTGATCACTTTCAGTAGGACCTCTGGCTAGCTACCACATTATGCTGTTTCTTTCCATTGTAACTTTAATGGAATACATTACTTTGTACTAATTTTTATAATTAATGTTATCGTATTGCACACAGTATATATTCATAATGGATATCATTTTGTTTAAATATGCTATCATACAGGTATACTTGGTGAGTTTCAATTATTTCTATTTTACCTGATCTGTCAGTCTTGCTGCATACCTCCCCTTTTTTCGTCCTGCAATTTTGTAAATCCCAAGAAAGTTGTCACTGAGCAGATTTCTTCACTTTTTAATTTATGCCAGGAAGTGCTGTAAAGCAACTTCCATCCTTGGAATTAGCCTCCCCTCCTACTTAGTTCACCTCCCTAGTTTTATTTCCTTGCATTCCCCCAAAATGTATGGTTCTTTATCCTCATTCCTACCTGTACACTTTCATGTTTTTCTTCTCTCAGTGGCATCTTCTGAAAAAGTTGTTATATTGTTTCCCTTCACCAGCATGCTTTAGAGCTTAATGTTTTAACCATGTTTTTCCTTCTAAGTACATTGCTATTATTCCCATATTGTTTAAGTTGTTTCATTGATGTTTTATATAGTTAAGAATTTACGTCAAAAACATATCTTTGGGATAGGCGAGAAAAATAAATACGTTTGTGAGTCAGTTTTATCACCAATTCAAGGATTTAAGAATCATCTCCCTGCCCACCAGTGATCTACTAAGCTCACCCTAGTTTGAGAGCCTGAAGCAGCTTTTTAACAACATATGATATCCTGATCATCACTGGGAATTGTAAATGTTATGGCCCAATGCATCAGCAGTTGAAATTGTTCCCCCAAAAAAGCAGTAAAATCAGAATTGAAAAACGGCCACATTCTGCTTGTTGGGTCAGTCATTTTATGCGTCTTGGCTACAGAAATTGTGGTGAAATATGTGTGTGTGTGTGTGTGTGTGTGTGTGTGTGTGTGATAGATAGATAGATAGATAGATAGATAGATAGATAGATAGATAGATAGATAGATAGATAGATAGATAGATAGATAGATAGATAGATAGATAGATAGATGATAGAACAAATTGAACACCTAGTAAAGTGCAGAGAATCTGTGAAAGAGTTGCAAAATTCATTTAAAGGGAGAAAAAAGGTATGCCATATGAAATGAAACTAAAGTATTGGTAGAAGAAAGCAATCAAGAATCAGAGAAAAATATAATTGAATTATCTTACCTGCTAAAGAATTCATAGTTCACAAGCAATTTTTCAAGCAATTTTTTAAAATATTAGTGCATGCATAAATAAGTTAAAAAAAACCCAAATCTACGGAACTTATCTTGAAGGGGGATCCCATCTTCAATAATTTAGCGATTGGATCTAGTTTTCTGGATAACTCACTGCATAACATTTCCACAATATTAAATTCACTGTGAATATAACTTTATCTTGTTAGCTGTAATGGTAGATCCATCTTCTTGCACAATTTTCTGACCATTACCAAAAACAAAACACATTGAAAGGCAGGAATTCCCTTTTCCTGGGGGTATTTCTTTAAACCCCAGGCGGCAATTCTACCTGAACAAAAAAATGATAAAAGCAGAATAGAAGTACCTTAAAAAAAATAGCTTAGTGAAAATGAGAAGAATTTGCTTACCTGTGTAAGCAACCATTTGAAGTGACACATGATAAACAGAAAATCAAAGAACTGATATTGTAAAGGAAAATAAGGCTTGGTAAATGGAGACAGACCCTTTTGGATTTTCCTAAACAAGCTTAAAACAGTGTTGAGGCTTATATACAGGGTCCTTAAACAATATTGAAATTGTTTCTTTAACTTGTTCAGGAGCTGTTAATGGGTTGCTTTCTAGTTAGTGGTGTGAAGGAATATGAACTTGCCCTTGAGAATGAGGAAGGAATGAGCAAACCATTAAGGAGGGACTATGGGGAAAAGTTACTCAATCCTGAGAAAGAAAAAGAAACTCCCAAGTAGCCCCACCTAGAATTTATTTAGCATACCATGGAGTAGACAGTCAGACAGGCTTTCAAGATTTTGTTGTGCTGTCCTATAACAAACAATAGAATCTCTTTTGTGCCTATTTCTTCATTTCCTATCTTGAAAGGCTGAGACTTACTTTGAATGTTACTGGTTTTGGGGCTGTAAGCGAAAAGTTGTAGGACAAATCTTTCCTAAATACCCAGCTCCCTTCAGAATTAATTTCATGCATCCTGCTTTTTAGTAGAGTGCTTGCAAAGTTACTTTGTGCCAATTATGCATATGGAAGTTTTTGCTATAATACTTTTTTTATTACAGTAATGTAGAAAAGATTTGTTCTTGTAAGTTTTATTTTGTAGCAAAGTTGGTTGTGGGGACTGTTTAGGAGTCACTTTCAGTTTATGCCATCAGAAAATACACAATAAAAGGCAACACTTAACAAGTTGGGCAGTAATAATAAGATACTCTCACAAAATGTAAATGGATTTTTCAACTCTTGAAAGAATATGGGCATATATAGAAATATTATTTTCTCTAAATAGCATACAGGCAACTTACGCTTATGTGGTCAACTTATGACCAAAATTGAGCCCAGAATTTATGTTGCTGAGTGAGAAATTTGTTAAGTTTTGCACCATTTTACGACTTTTCTTGCCACATTTGTTAAGTGAATCACTGCAGTTGTTAAATTAGTACCACAGTTGTTAAGTGAATCTGGCTTCCCCATTGACTTTGCTTGTCAGAAGGTTGCAAAAGATGGTCACGTGGCCCCAGGACACTGCAACCGTTATAAATATAAACCACTTGTTGTAAATCATGTGACCATCGGGATGCTGCAAAGGTCGTAAGCATTAAAAAAATTTCAGTGCCGTTGTAACTTTTTCAGTGCCGTTGTAACTTCAAACGGTCACTGAATGAACTGTTGTAAGTCGAGGACTACTTGTAGTTAAAGAGCAATTTTAATCTATTGGATCATCAAAAGCAAGGGAGTAACCATTTTTATGTGGTAACTACTATATCCTGAGAGTAAATGTACATCTTCCTTAAAGGTCTGTTGGGAAAAGAAAACAGCTGAGTTTGTTCTATTCCTGCAGTAAAGAACAGTATGAATAAATAAAAGCTTTATCTGGCCAAATTGCACTCATTTCAAGAAAACGGAATAATGCTGGGGAGATTTAAACCAAGTTTATAGAGATGAAACAACAGTATAAACCAGGGGTCTCCAACCTTTTGGACCTCAGGGACCACCAAGGTCATAATTTTAAATCCCGCGGACCACCAAATTCATAATTTTAAGTCCCGCAGACCACTAATATGAATTTTTTTAAAAAGATAAATACATTTGTAAAATAATGATGAGAGAACTTCCATTTTATTAATATGAAATGCACTTATTTAATAAAACAAAATTATAAATGCTTATTTAATTATAACAAAATCGTAAATGCTTATTTAATCATAACAAAATCTTTAAAGGTTGTTTTAATTGTAACAAAATTATTAAAGTTAGTGTAATTATTACAAAATAATTAAAGCTAATTTGATGGTAGCTTGCTGATGTTGTTGGGAAAGTCAGTCCCATATTCCAGAGCTGTAGCTGTAGTCCCTCCCGTCCCCTTCCTCTCTCTCTGTCTCTCTGTCTGTCTCTCTCTCTCTCTCTCTCTCTCTCTCTCTCTCTCTCCCTCTCTCTCTCTCTCTCTCTTTCTTTCTTTCTCTCTTTCTCTCTCTCTTTCTTTCTTCCTTCCCTTCCCTTCCCTTCCCTTCCCTTCCCTTCCCTTCCTTTCCTTTCCTTTCCTCTCCTTTCCTTTCCTTTCCTTCCTCGGGACACGCACCTATGGAGCTCCGCCGGCCTCAGGCTTCGGGGCTGGCGGGTGCCTTGGCAGGGCAGGGAGACAGTGGCACTGCCTGGAGAGCCGGCAGGCAGATGGGCATTCTGGGTGGTCTCTGAGCCTCACCAGGAAGGTAAGCCGAGCGCTGGCCAGGCCCATGCGCGCTCCCGCCCACCCCTCGCTCCTGCCATATCCTGGGAAGTTCGCGGGAAGTGGCGGTGGGCAGAGCTGGGTAGGGCGGATCCGCCAGTGCAGCACCCGGCGAGGAAGGCTGGGTGGGGGGTGCGACCGATTGTCTCGTTCACGCCGTGGGGCGGATGGGCTGGAACTTCGCATCGTGAAGCCCGCAGCCGGGTCGGGCAGAGACGCCGGCTTGCAGCGAAGCCCACCACCATGAGGCCCATCCGCGCAATAGGCTGCGCTGGCCCAGCCCCGCTCAACCGCGCTTCCAGCCTGGAAGCCGCTGCTGGTGCCCAGCAAAGAAGCGTGGTTGAGTGGGGCCGGGGCGTTAGCGCTGGAGCAGCGAGGAGTTCAGGGCAGGCAGCGGTTCTTCGTGCACGGAGGACAGGCGAGAGGAGGGCAGGGGATCCCCCGCCCCCGGCGCCCCTCCTCCGCGCAACCTGCTGCTGCTGAGCAGTCTCGTTCATGCTGCCCACTTCGCTTGTGGGGCGGATGGGCTTGAACTTCCACGCTTCTTTGCTGAGCGCTGGCCGGTCTCCTCGAGAGACGAGAGTTTGCTCGGCCCCATGCATACTCTCGAGGAGCCTGGCCGAAGTTTCCCGCACCGCTTCAAATGCTGGTGCCGCACTACAGCTGAGAGAAGCAGCCGGAGTTTGCTGTCCATTGCGGACGCTTGCTCGGCCCCCTGCAAACGCTCACCACCTGCAAAGTTGCACATTGCAAGTGCCACCCCAGGGCAGAGATTTCCAGCCCCACCACGGCCAGTCCCATATTCCAGAGCTGTAATAGTCACACTCACAGGACTGGCCCGTTGCAGCTCCTCCACCCGGGTGCACTGTCCATTGCGGACGCTAGCTCGGCCCCTGCAAACTCGTCTCTCGAGGAGCGCTCGCTGAAGCGGCGTGGGAAACTTCGGCCGGGCTCCTCGAGAGACGAGAGTTTGCAGGGAGCTGATCTAGCAGGCGCTTTCTCTCAGGCCTCCCACCCGGAGGCCTCTCAGAAGGAGAGATGTAGGCCCGAAAGGCGGCTGAACCTGCCCCCCCGGCAGCCGTTCGGTTGAGCGCGTCGAGTTCTTGGTCTTACCTACCTGTTCCCGCTCGTGTGGCTCGCACCGCTATACTCAAGGTGAGGTTTGCACTCAGCCTTAAGAGTGGGGCTGGCTTGTGGGCGGGGTGATGTTGGGCGGTGCAGCCTTGTGTTCCTGCGTGCAGACTAGATTAATTGCTCTCGGCCATATCCGGCCCATGGGCCAAGATTTCTCCACGGATCACCAAAATTTTCTCACGGACCACCAGTGGTCCGCGAACCACCGGTTGGTGACCTGTGGTATAAACCATTACAGTTTATTTAGCATACTGACCTTTCTGCTAAGTTCCATGCGTTAACAGATGAGATCTGTTTATGGCAGAGGTGTCCCATTTTTATTATTTGCTATTGCAGTTCACTAGTTTAGAGCTGTTGGCTAATTCAGAAGTTGAAGCTGGGGCATAAAAGGTATGTAACCAGGAATACAGTCTTTTGTAGGTAATATTTTGCTTTGTAAGTGTAAGATATTAGAAAGCTGTCCAGTTTTAGCTAAAGTTATCTTAAAGTTACTTCAGTTTGCTAAATATACCTTCCGGCAGTAGCAAGTTCACGTTTCAACCGGGGGTGGGGGGGAATGCTTTTTAAATGTTCCCCAGAAAAAGTTGCAGCTTGTTGCACCCTTAAGCACTGTAATCTTAAGTGTTTAGAAATACTATTTCACTAAAGATCTGAATTATATATGAGGAAGCAGTTATAATCCTCTAATTAAAAACATTAACAAGCTTATAAGAAATTGGGAAAAATTAAAGCATCGTTTGTTGGCCATATAGCAACAATAAAAAATGATAGTACTCCCTAAATGACTATTTCAACTGCTGCTATTTTACACAGGTAGCAGAAATTAAAAGGGGTTTATTTATTCCTTGTGAAAAGAATCTTTTTAAAGTGGTAAAAGTCAACAGAAGAGTGTATTCACAATAATAAAAATATTCATAAAATTAAAAATTACATACAAATGTTCAAGTTGGGATTCAAGAATCCCTGTGGTACATAGCACTCCAAGCCAAGCAAGTATCATTAAAAGGAATTTGTACGTTTTATGAATAACACGGAGCTTTTTTCTTTCTTCCTAAGCAGTTGCCTCTTTTTTCCCATTAGATGAAAAGCTGGTCTGACAAGAGCAAAATACATCTAGGGCCAGGATCCTGCAAAAATGTTGGGTTTTTTTAAATCAAAAAGAATAAAAATGAAGTAGAAGTAATTTATTTTCTTGCCTTTTAATAAATATTTGTTTTCATGATTTTGAATAACAAAACAGACAAATGTAAAAAAAATCATTTAATCAATATTATTAATAACCTATAGGTGTAACTTGACTACTAAAATGTAGTAACTTTGATTATCTGTGACAGACACAGTTATTAATTGACAACAGCTTATTATTACAAAATACATGTAATATTTATTCCATATTTCTCTGTAAAATATGAAGAAAATATTGAAAATCATATAAAATATAATTGTGGTCTTTTATTCTGGCTGAATCAGATCTGCTGGGGAACTTGCTTAGTTCTTTTCACCTTGCTAGATATTGTAGTTTTTATTAGAGCCGAGGTGGCGCAGTGGTTAGAGTGCAGTACTGCAGGCTACTTCAGCTGACTGCTAGCTGCAGTTCGGCAGATCGAATCTCACCAGGCTCAAGGTTGACTCAGCCATCCATCCTTCCGAGGTGGGTAAAATGAGGACCCAGATTGTTGGGGGGCAATATGCTGACTCTGTGAACCGCTTAGAGAGGGCTGTAAAGCACTGTAAAGCGGTATATAAGTCTAAGTGCTATTGCTATTGCTATTATTCTTCAGAAAAAAGTATTGGATGTCTGGAAAAAGTGCCTAAAAGAACAAGAAAAATGTAGTACCTACTCTACAAGCTTTTGCCCCCTTTTTTGGCTATTCTATAAGACCAACTGTATGTTTTGTGATTTAAAACAATTCTATGACCATGATTTTTAAAGCAGAATGGGCAAGCTGCTATGATAAATTTTTAGGGAAGTGGTATATACAGTTTTAATAATTAATAATATCCAAGAATAAAAAAAAATAGACAATTGCATTCTGTCCATACTCTTTCTGTCAAAGGGGCAGATGTAACTCAATCTTTAAAATTGCTTTAATTTTAATTAAGATATGTGTACTCAAAGCTTTGTACATAACATGTAACTATGACAATAAGCAACATGTACACAATTCTTCTACACAACCTCTTTTATATTCCTTATGGAAACCAATCCATGAGAAATGGACCATTGTCCCAGGTCATCAACTATTCCTGAAGCAATTCTAAAAATACTTCAGAAATATATAGACTTTATTTGCAGTCCAGTAAAAGACCAGTGTACAATACAACAATACAACTATTTAAAAATTTTAAATAGTGAGAAAATTCTAGAATAATTAGCAGCTAATAATTGATAGAATGAGAGGAGGAACCAAATGGTTTCTAATAGCTATAGCTATTAATATGAATTTTGAAACCTTCTTAGAGGTTACCTGAAGAGTGATCACCCAAGAGGAGGATAGCAGTCTCCTGATCACAATGGCAGGGAGAGTTATTAACAATTGGATGTATTAAACTTGATTGCCCAAATTTTGATCACATGACTATGGGGATGCTGTGATGGTCAGAACTGTTGAGAACCACTTATAGGTTGCTTTTTCAATGCTACTGTAATTTCAGACCGTCGCTAAACGAATGGCTGTAAGTTGAGAACTACATGTACCTTGCAAGTTGATGTCATACTCCATTAAGGATTGTGTTTGAAGCTAGCTTTTCTGAATAATCTCTGCAATAAATTATTATGCTTATGTTCTTACTGTGACTCTGAGAGAAAGCCTAAAGCGTATATTGATTACTTGCCTATATAAAGCATTTTTCAAAACTTCTCTTTCAAATAACCCTTTAATTAGGTTTGTTTTCAATACCATGGACAACTATAGATAGCTTTCTTAATGACATTGGCCCTTTATTTTTACAGATCTTGCTGCTGTTGTCTCTATACCTCCCCTTTGTTTCCTCAATCATTACTTCTTTATTATGTCCTTAATTGTTTTGATTAAAATTTTGCCTCAGTTGAGTTACAGTTATCTGAATCTGGCTCAGTTTAACAATTGCTTTTTAAATGCTAAATTTGTATGGTAACTGAAATTCTTTTTTCTTCATTTCTTAATTTTCTACTTAAAAGATACGGAAAAAATACTTTAATAATATATGTTTCAAGCTATACAATAATTAAATACAAAATGACACTACAATACTTAACACCCAAAGATATCTCTAGATCATGGGTGTCAAACTCACGTCATCACGGCGGTGTCACGTGACGTATCAGGACTTTTTCCCCCTTTGCTAAACCAGGCGTGGGCATGGCCAGCACGTGACGCATCCGGCCCGGGGGCCGGGAGTTTGACAGCCCTGCTCTAGATCATCAAAGCAGCACTTTATTTTTATGAAAAAAATTAAGATAATTTTCTATTACTAATAGCCATGTCTTGATTTTTTTAATGGAAGATTCTGTCATGTAAGTTAGTCTGATAGCCTGTAGAACTACCACAGAAACACATGTTTTTTGTTTTACCTGTTATATATACTGCAAAATTGAGGCTATAGAATGATGTTAAACTTTCTCGGAAATGCTAAGCAATAATTGGCCTAGATTTTAATGGGGCAGAGGTTTAACCCAGAGGTTAAAAACATTTTTTTCTTTTGATTCAAGGATAGGTATGCTATAAGGACTGAGAAAGAAAAGATTGAAGATACTGACAGTGAGGGACAGGATACCTCACATTTTCTTCATTATCTCAGATCATCTATGCTAAGATTTGATGAGATATTAATCTCAATGTACATCTTAAATGTAATTATTAAATTGAAGCAAATGTCAGATGTGGTTCACCATGTTGCTTCTCATTCCAACAGACTTACCAGTCAACACCACATAAGCATTTCCTCTTCACTCCCTGACCTTGTTTGGCAATTCTCAGCTATAGTGTTATTCAATTTATTTTTTGCTGACGTAAACCTGTTTCTCTGTTACTCCTAGAGAGTTTTAAGATATAACACAATTTCTTCCTCTGTTACTGATTTGTTTGAATTCCTACCTGGGGCAAATATAAGTCGTATTATCACAATTACCATTGTCTTTGTTTGAGTTGCATAAACTGAGTATTACCGAAACCAGTTTTTTTAAGAGAAGCTACTTAAAAATACTAATACCAGTTTGTATAACTTCCTTTCTTGTGTCTTTTTTTTTTAGGGCTTCTTTAGTAGACGGCTTAGAGGCTCAATCAAAAGAACAAAGAGCCAATCTAAGCTAGATAGGAATACCAGCTTTCGTCGTCAGACCATTGAAGAAAGGTAAGACTCTGCGTGGAGGGCAAAAGGATTAGTTGTTTTCCAAGAATTTGGTGAGGTATATTAATCTGCATTAGTACATACAAAACCACTAAGAAGTTTCACTTAAAATAAACTGACAATTTTTTTTTACCAGAAATGTTCCACTTAGCTTTTACAATCTACAATTTAAAAATCAAGGAAACCTTTGCCATTGGTTTGTATGGCATGTCTCACTCACTGACCCACTGAAGCCTGATGCAAACTGATGAATGGGTTAACTTACCAGAATAGTTTCCCAAAGGGCAGTTGAATAGAATAGAATAGAATTCTTTATTGGCCAAGTGTGATTGGACACACAAGGAATTTGTCTTTGGTGCATATGCTCTCAGTGTACATAAAAAGACAAGATACATTCGTCAAGAATCATAAGGTACAACACTTAATGATTGTCATAGGGTACAAATAAGCAATCAGGAAACAATATTAATATAAATCGTAAGGATACAAGCAACAAGTTACAGTCATACAGTCATAAGTGGGAGGAGATGGGTGGTAGGAACGATGAGAAGACTATTAGTAATAGTAGTGCAGCCTTAGTGAATAGTTTGACAGTGATGAGGGAATTATTTGTTTAGCAGAGTGATGGCGTTCGGGAAAAAACTGTTCTTGTGTCTAGTTGTCTTGGTGTGCAGTGCTCTATAGCGTCGTTTTGAGGGTAGGAGTTGAAACAATTTATGTCCAGGATGCGAGTGGTCAGTAAATATTTTCACGGCCCTCTTTTTGACTCGTGCAGTATACAGGTCCTCAATGGAAGACATTGTACTGGTGTTTTACTTCATATGCAATGGAAAGTTTCATGACACCTTAAAGGTTTACATTTTTTATCATAGTACAAGCTTTCCCCTGATGAAGTGCATTCTACTTCACAAAAGCCTTTATCACGGCATAGTAATTGCTTTTACTGGAAACGGTATCACTAAGTTAAGTGTTGCAGTTGACAAAAGAGTTACAAAATGCTAAAGAATATATTAGTTGTCTCCTGGACATTAGTTGATAGTAAACTCTGACTACATAAAGCTTCTTTTAAAGATAAATTAATATTGTTATCTTTCTAATATATGTATGCATCAAGAATACTTTTTAAATTGTTTATTGTGGTCTTTATAACTATGAGAAACCTAAAATAAGATCAGTGACTTCTCCTGGTCTATTCCAAAATAGAAAAGTCTTCTATTTCATGAGTAACTATCAAGCGCCAGGGAAGTCAGGAGATTCAAGCAGTTCAAATGAATTTAAAGATCTATTGCAAGTTTAAGCTCTCTACAAAAATCTGATCTATTAATGGTCAAGGGAAATGAGCGGGAATAAGACATTCCAGGTGCGTTGGACTTAGATCTCTTGTGGGCATACATGACTTATGATGCGTTTGACCCATCCCTTGGGCTCAGCCTTATCATCTCCTACAGTACAGTAACAGTGCATAGCTCAGCTAAATGGCAGTCCTTGGACAATCTTGACTTCGAAATACCAGGCTAAACTTAGTACTCAGTAAATCCTAGAAAAAGGTACTGGCAAATCACTTCGTGTTAACGACAAGAAGACAATATGGTCATGTCCAGGAGTTGAATTCAACTTGACAGAGAATGTATCCAAAACATAACTACTTTAGTTTGAAAACTGGACAATTTTCAATAATTATTCCAAAATTATTCAGTTTTGCATTAATGGATGTTTGAAGAGGGAGGATTATGATAAAAAGAAGAAATGGAGAAGTGTTGGCTTTGCAGTAATTGAAAAACCAGACTGATTCAAGAAGTTCTAGGACAAATATATTGACTTCAGAGTTTAAAAAAAAACAACCCGCCTGACTTCTATTTGTAAATTGTTTAGTATTATTACAAATGCTTCATTGTAGAGACATTTTGGTTTCTAATTCTACTTCATTACATTCTAACAGCTGGTGGTTGAGTGAACTGAGTTTTTTTTCCCTAACAGCTAACGCAAGGGTGGGGTGGCTCTTTTATGACTTGTGGACTTCAACTCCCAGAATTCCTGAGCCAATCATGCTAGCTCAGGAATTCTGGGAGTTGAAGTCCACAAGTCATAAAAGAGCCATCTTTCCCCACCCCTGAGCTAACGTGAAGGTTCAGCTCTTGTAGATGTGAGTAATGTGATAGAATTGGCAGCATTGATGGAAGTCATTAGTGCTAAAATTTCTGGTGCAGAGAGCACCTATTTCTTCCTGAAATGGCTTGTTTTAGCTTAATGATTGTTTGCATAATATTAATGCATTTATCTCTGGTAGTCTTTAAGTTTCCATTCTAATGTTTAAAATAGCTTGCCATTTCTTCAGTTTTCGAAACATTTCTGTTTTTTTATCTTTTTTTTTAAATATTGTCTTAATCAGAAGAAAGCCATATCTTTGTGATGATTTCTCAGAGGCTTACTTCTCTTGGATTTTAATACGATTAATCTGTTCTCAAATATTAATGTGGTTGGACATCCCCAAGTCAAGAGCAGAATTTTTTGATCCTTCAGAAATGCTATTTAACTCAGTGCTTCCTCTCAGTGTGAAGAACTGGCAAAGAGAAGCAAATAGAAACAGAGAGGAGCGAGAGGAGTCCTAACTCTTGCAGAAATAATAATCATTTGCTTCCTGCGTGTAAAGATTGCTGTGCCTGATGAATATCTTGGGAAAATTGTGACATAAGATGCAAGTGCCCAAACCAGCTCTCTTTGCAGTTACTGCTGCTCATGTCTTAACCATTTGAACCCTCTTCTGAACCAGGCAAGGTCAGTTTAGTACCGCCAAAGAGCCGAGGTGGCGCAGTGGTTAGAGTGCAGTACTGCAGGCTACTTCAGCTGACTGCTAGCTGCAGTTCGGCGGTTCAAATCTCACCGGCTCAAGGTTGACTCAACCTTCCATCCTTCCGAGGTGGGTAAAATGAGGACCCAGATTGTTGGGGGCAATATGCTGACTCTGTGAACCGCTTAGAGAGGGCTGTAAAGCACTATGAAGCGGTATATAAGTCTAAGTGCTATTGCTATTGCTATCGTGTAGCAACAAACATTTGTTACGGTCATCATTTTTCAGGCTGTATTCAAGGCATAGAATCATCTCAGGTTTGGGGGGAAGGAAATGGAATGACCTTCCTTGATGTTAAAATTGATGGGAAGTTTTGACTGGACCAGGAGATTAAGGGGACTGGACCAGGAAGCCAGCCTTCTAAGTAACAGCCCTCCCTATTACATAATTCCTTGGGATTAGCCTGTATTATGTTTGCATAAAACATTTTTTTATTTATTTCAGAGTGCCTTCATAGGCTAGAGTGATTCTGGCACTCATCTGGGTTTTGTGATTTTTTTTTAAATGAGTACATGGATATATTTTAATGTATATATTCATAGTTTAGATTGTTTATGTACAATGCCCACAGTTACTGAGACTGTGGACTGGTCTATAAATACTGTCAAATAGAAATTATTATATATTCATTCTCTGCTGGCCTTAAATAGATTACATGGATTAAAATGATCTTATTGCCAGTGTGCTAGCATTAAAAAAAAACACCTTTCCCTTTTCTTTTTTGTGTCTTAACTGCAAAACAAGAATGAAAATACAAATATTAAAATGATTTTTTTTGTATTGCATACAATTCAAATACATTAAACCCTTTCTTAATTTTCTGACTAAATTTGTTTACAGTCAATCTACAGTCATTAAAATACAATTTTAACTTGCATTGCACTATTTTCTGGGCAGTCTCTACCAAACAGAAATATTTTTTATTTGCGGAATTTACTTATAGGTTTCCCACTGCCCCCATATAACACCTGGGAAAGTTCCCTAACTACACCTGAGACTCAGCTTTCTGTGTGATTATTGCATATCTGTGGAACTGATTTCACAATAAAACATGGGGGCTGCTGTCCACCTTAGTCTTTAAGAAGACTTTGTATCTTTTTAATAACCTACAGAGTTTAATTTTGTGGGTGTGGGAGAGAGATGGGTAGTCTAAAATTGGATTAATTAATGGACTTGCTTTACTTTTTTTTTTTTGTCCTGGCAATGGACTTACTGTATTTTCCAGTTAGAGAAACTATACTGAACTGAATATAAGCATTTTCATGTTCAATTTATTATGAAAATAAAAATAACCAAATCTCTATTTCCATCATGGAATCTTTCAATTATAAGAAAGGCAGAATAGGATTATTTTCATATGAAAAATAGCTGTAGACATTTGTATTTCATCAGATTTATACTACAGAAACTCAGAAGAAGACTGCAGCCAACTAAAAAACATTTTAACTGAAATTGTAGAAAACCTTGTGATGCCTTGATCAGTAGGAATCAGATCCCTAAATGTGTATAATTCTGCTTTGATGTAACAAGTGTTCTCTCCTTTTTGTAAGCTTTGTTTTTGTTTTTGACTTGCCATGAACAGCTGTTCCCAGCTATTTGTGTATTACACGCACTTTCCAATTTCTTAGAAATCCCCCTGCCATTGCAGGTCTCCCTTAGCAGAGTCTGAAGCAAATTATCCTTCCAGTACGATCTCATTTCTGATACTGCCTGACATGCTTCAGCTTGTACTTCAGGCATATTTTGGTCTCCTACTCCATGAAGGATTTTTGGGAGATGCAAGAAATTATATTGAATTGGACACATGTTTCTTCCTCTATGATTCTTGTCTGCTGCTTTGTTTTGCTCTTTATGCAGGTGATTAACAAAGTTAAAATAATCCTGCGTTTCACTTGTGAAATTTTGTTTTAAAAAAGAAAAATAAATCACCAGGTTTTTATATTGAGTATATAGGAAGTTGATTGTACCAGTTAGGTAATGTAAGGGATTGATGATTTTTCTTACTGGCCCTGGAAATCCTTCCTTTTAGTTTTGCTTAGTTTTATAATGGGGGAGGGGGCAGAATGATGGCTGAGATAGATTGCATATGTCAATGGCTGCAGTTAAAGCTCAGTGGACAGCTGGGAGAGGTTTTACCGTCTTGGGATTTATTGCCATGTGAGAATCGGCCTGATTTAGTAAAAGTCATTTTATGGTATTATCAGACAGCTGCAGATTGTCAGAGGATCCTCTCCATACTTCCAGAGAATGGCATCTCCTGGGCTCTGCAGTATCCAATAGCCATGGCTTTGGGGTTCTTGGTGAAACGGTACTCTTTCTACTCTAGGTGGGTCTTTTTTTTGAAAAAATGTCCTCTTGCAGTACAAAGAATCTTGGCAGATCATCTTAACAGTGTCATACTGCAGGCTTTCGTTTTATATTTTTCATGACTTTCTTGCCTGGTTTCTAACCCTAATTTATAGAAGGCACCAATAATGGGGTGGGTTGATTTGCTTCTGTTTGATCTGGAAGAGTAAGAGTCTGCTAGCCACTTTGCCTCATTGCTGCTTCATAATCGGTATATAGTATTTCTGTGAATATTGTGTGCTTGAATGGTCCTACTATTCTGTTCTCCTTCAATGAATCAGAGTTGATAAGCCTGCTGTACAGTAACTAACAGTGAAACCTTGAGTGTAACACCAGTAGGGTGCCTCAGCTTGCCAACCTGAAGTCAGAGGATGTCTTATTTCTTCCTGTCAAAAGTAATGTAGCAAGAGACTTTTGTTTGTTTGTTTGCCATCAGTTATTTCATCCCATTGTAGACTTTGTTAAGTAGTGCCGTAGGATTCCAAGTTAGCTGGAATCATTCAGTGAAAGAGCCTTTTCAAAGTTTTTTTAAATGTGGCAAACAGTAGCAGATAGTTAATGATTGCAAAGGGACCCAGAACCCTGTGAAAAAATTGGTAATTTTGGTTTTCCACCACATTCTATGCTGGCAACTTTCTCACTCACATGTATACATTTAAGTAGCAAATGTAGTGCAGTTTCTGGTTATTACACTTCAGACTGGGAAGATTGTCTATTATAATTTATCATTCTTTTTTCTGCTGAGTAAGCCTGAGAAAGAAAGTTGCCCAAGGTCGTTCAGTGAGTCTACAAACCAAGCTGCAATAAGGACCTAGATATGGCTTACTTCCTATTTGCTTGAATATGTCATGCAGTGTAAGGTTTATGAGTGCAAGCATTTCACTAGGAAGGGTAATTTAGGGAACTGTATGTGGCATTTTAAATCAGCTGTATTGAATCTGTGAAGAGTCTAATCTCATTTTGGTGAATGAATGCTACCTATAATTAAACTTCCTTGATTTGTTCATATGGTAAATGAATTAGATTATGGGTGATGTTGGTATTGTGTTAGTACCAGCCTTAAATTTGCTTCCAAGAGATTTGCAATCCTTTGGAATTATTTTAATGCCTTGCCACTCTGACTCATAGTAATCATAACTGAAACCTGCAATTTAGACTTCAGACTTTAAATAGGTCAGAAGCAGCACATGCGCTTCATATGCAGAGAGCAATCAACTCTTCTCTACCCTCTTCTTAAAAAACTATTGTTGGTTGTCAGGTTGGGTGGTAGAATGGCATGATCACATTCCTGTTGTGTGCTATCTGAACCAATATGAGAATGAAAAAGTCACTAACCCCAGAAGGTTAGTGAAATTCTTGGTTGCCACACAATAAACAGAGGAACGGATAGTTTCTTTCTTAATCTTGGATAGTAATAGAATAGTTGCTATAGCCAGCACAAGGCAAAGTGCCTAGTTGCTAATGGATGGTAGCTTCTGCTTATAATAGTAAAGGTAAAGGTTCCCCTCGCACATAGAGTTCCCGACTCTAGGGGGCGGTGCTCATCTCCGTTTCAAAGCTGAAGAGCCAGCGCTGTCCGAAGACATCTCCGTGTTCATGTGGCCGGCATGACTAAACGCCAAAGGCGCAAGGAACGCTGTTACCTTCCCACCAAAGGTGGTCCCTATTTTTCTACTTGCATTTTTTACGTGCTTTCGAACTGCTAGGTTGGCAGAAGCTGGGACAAGTAACGGGAGCTCACCCCATTACGCGGCAATAGGGATTTGAACCGCTGAACTGCCAACCTTTCGATCAACAAGCTCAGCGTCTTAGCCACTGAGTCCCTATTATAATATTACCTTGCATCAACATGATCAGAGCAGTCATTCAATCAGTAAGGATGCAGTTACATGGCGCTGTTTTATCCTGGTGTTGAACAAAAAGGAAAGTTCTTGACATAGTCAGTGGCAGTTTAACAAATGACATCAGTGACCACTATTTTTTTAAAATTTTATTTATGTGCATCCGGTCTTTTTTTTAAACACGTGACCTACTGGGAGGAAACTAGTGAGTTACAGGATTAGCAGTATAATTTGTGAGCTATATATGTAATGGCAAGTAAGGATATATAAAACATTTTGATTCTGAATAATTTTCAAGCTCAAACTCTGCTTTTTAATTTGAAAAAGTTGTTTTGAGGCTGAAACAGATTTCTCCAACCATTATGGAAGTGATTCAAGCTATAAAATGTTCTGTTTTGAATCTAAATTTAGATATTTCACAGTGAAGTTCACAGAGTGTTAACTAGAACAGACTGAATGCTGTTAGTTAAGGCAGGAGTCTATGACTTTGCAAATTAGGAGTAACTTTTAACCTTTTCAGCGGTGAACCAATAATCATTTTCCACAATGGTAGTAGGACAAGGCCAAAATAAAATGTGATTTAATCTTCATTTAAGAAGTATTTAATTTAATAGAGGTTATATTATTATTTTGTCATTAACTTCTGCAGAGAAAAATTGCAGTTACCTATTATCTGTCTCCTTTTTTATCTTATGTGAAAGGTGTTTTTTTTAATAGATCTGAGCTGTAGAATGGGGGGGGGAGTTAATAATCCAGGTTAAGTGGAAATGAAGTAAATATTTGAGACGCCAATGAAACTCTAGTCTAGGAAAAAAACAAAGACATATGTTCATACATAAACTGAAATGTCTTCCTGCCATTCTGCTGGTCTTCGTGATGTTCCTGTTTACAACAATTGTGCTACCTTTGATTAACTTCCATTTTTGCAGATATACTAAACACCTCTTGTTTTTCCAATAATTTCCTTTCTAATAGAGGATATCTCCATAGGAAGCTAAACAGAGATCAGCAGAGGATACAGCCTGCTTGGCACTAAAAGGCCTCTAAGTGGGAAGGTGCATAAAACTTTTTGTTGTACTCTTCATTTCCCCTACTCCATTTCTCTTGCTCAGAGATCTTGTGTCTGTATCTTGAAGGAAACGGAGGAACTCCTCCTCCTCCTTTGAAAGGTCACACCTTTGCGGTGTTTGCCAAGAGTGCTCCCTGAGCTCTGCCACTGCTGCTTCTCCCTGCTGTCTTCCTCCCCTAATCTCCTTATGGATGCAGCACCATGGCAACAGACTCAGGGCTGAGTGAGCTGGGCACGTACCAGCAACCTTGTTTTTGTCACCTGAGGGACAGGAGGCAGAGGGTGAGCGATAAGGGAACAGAACTTGGGTAAGGAGCGTGACTTTGCTCCCGCAAATTGTTTGTCCTGGCTCTTCTTGGAAGTACCTCTGTCGAGCTCTGAAGCAGAAGCATTGACCACGTACCTGCCACTGAATGAGGGCACTGCAGCCTTTGCCCTGAGGAATTCCTCTTCTGCAATGTAGCCAAAGAGAAGGAGGTGTGTGGGTATCAGGACACATGGCACCGCTATGATTTGGGGATGCACAGTCAGGTGGCTGAACAATTGTTTCATGTAGGTGTGCTGGTTATTTGTCTGCAAGGATCTAGCAGTGCAAGTTGTGCTAAAAAGTTATGCTTGTGATGATTTGCCTTTTCTTTGGATGTTCCCTTGGTGTAAAGAGAATGTTGGAAAAGATGTCTCTTCCTGGCCTTCACTTCTTTATTTTTTGGACTTTCAGAGGGTTTCAAAAAGAGCTTGTTACAGGCAGTGCTTAGACGGCAACTTAAAAAAAAAAATTTTTTTTTTAAAGATTGGCTTCTGCCACACACATGTAAGATATGCTTTGCTTGTTCATATTGGTGACAGTGCAAGACAAACATGTTAGGTTTGTACTGGTAATAGCAGCAATTTTAATGAAAAAGATTTTTCGGAAAATACTTGCACAGGCTTTTCACACTGCATTGGACCGTTCGTATCACTTCTTTTCAAACATGTTTTATTGTTATTATCTCTTCTGTGCTTGCCTGTATATTGAAACATTTTGTCTGTTCAGGAGCTCTAAACTGTGACTGTTGATCTGAGGGAAAAATAAAACAATCTCTTCCAGTTGCTTACAGGCTTTTTCTTAAACCTAAATTGATGAACAATGATTTAACATTAAAAAATTTAGGGTAACAATGTTCCCTTTTTAATTGGCCCTATAGATATGCCTTTTAAAAGCTTGAAAAATTAAGGCAGGGAATAGTCTTAATTGACGTTTAAAAGCATAGGAGTAATACCAGAAAACAAAACTGATAACTCTGGAATGGAAAGAGACTGGTTGCAAAATATTTCCTGCTCTCTTTCTCTTTTCTGTAAATACTAATTAACCAAAACTTAAATTTACAATTTGAAATGGACAGAACCTCATAGATGAAAATGGAATTTTCTTAAGAGCTATTGCATACTAAAAGCTACAGCAATTATGTCACCAATACAAACTTTAGGCCTCGTAAGAGAAGAGCTGCATTAGTCTATGATGGAGGAGTCTGGTAGCACCTTTGTGATTAACCAATTTTATTACAAGCTTTCATGAGCCTTAATTCCCTTCACTGGATTCATGCAGGGGCCAGGCTGATGTAGGATTTAAATTGGAGTGAGGTAAGGAGTGGTTGGGATAGAAGAGAGGGGAAAAAAGGTTGACAATGCACAATTTGTCTTCCTTCTCTTTCGTAACCTAAGATTGGTTAGTCAGAAAAGGGGGTACCAAATTACTTCTAACCCAAACTATAGAAATCTAATTTGAGAACAATTTTAACTCCAGAATAAAGGAGAAACGATAAAGAAAAAACTACTTATTTTTAAATATGGTGTCAAAAGATTGCATGAATACATTTTTCATAAAATTAAATGCAATGCATTTAAGTTTTTAAAAATGGACATCAAATTGTGTCAAAAAGCTTTTGTAATTGTTGGGTTATTAACAGCCAGAAAGGGAGAGTATGCAAAAAGGAGACCTAATATCTGGAGTTTCCATTTTTAAATAATAATGTAGTTAATACGCTGATTTTCTATTGCAACAACAATATCATTGGGTGGAAAATATCCTGTTTAATTCTACTTCAAACATCTACAAGTTTTTGTTTTTTGTTTTTAAAAAAAAAAACAGTTGCTAGTGAGCTTGCCTGAAGTTGCAGATCCAACCACTGCTCAGATGTTCATCTCTATTAATCCAACCATACCTCACTGGTGTTATATAAGGCTCTCGCTGTGAAGTCTTCTCCACAGAGGAGAGTAGCTTTCCCTCTACTTTTCAACATTTGCTAAGAATTGGGATATACAGTTAGGAACTTTGAGACGCTTGAATATTCTTTTGGATATTCAAAGTGGAGTATTTTGTAAGACTTTCTTTATAGCAATCTATTTGATAATAGTACTATGCCCATGATTTAGAAGAAGTAGTTTGGACCTAATGAATCAGTTCATTAATCATTCACATCCTTTTTTTATGCTCCCCCAAAATCAGATAACTGCTTCAATGCGTAGAAATGCTCTATTTGAAGTGTGCAAATCTTTACTTCCTTTATAACCAGGACTGTGTATCTAATCCAGTACTGGTAGTCTTCAACTTGCAACCATTCATTTAACAACCACTTAAAGTTACAATGGCACTGAAAAAACTGACTTCCCACCGGCCCCTCATATTTACAACCTTTGCAGCGTCCCTGTGGTCACATGATCAAAATGTGGGCGCTTGGCAACTGCTATATATTTACAGTGGTTGCAGCATTTCAGGATCATGTGATCGCTATTTGTGACTTTCCCAGGTGCCTTCCACTGAGCAAAGTCAATGGGGGAAGTTGGTTTTGCTAAACAACTATGTGATTCACTTAACAACTGCACTGATTCACTTAACCATGACAAAAAAAAGATAACAAAATTGGGCTTAACAACAGTCACAACATAAATTCTGGTCCCAGTTGTGATTGTAAGTCAAGGACTACTGGTATTATCTATTCTCAAAATAGGTAGACCTCACCTGTCAACTGTCTTGTGCAATGAATCACTCGAAGTTACTGTGTAACATTGCTGAAAAAATAACTTTGCGACCAAGTCATGCTTTTACAACCTTCACAGCATCTTTTTCTCAATCCTCTGCTTATCATTACATCAGTTAGTACATGTTGTTCTGTGCCTGGCCCATTTTTCTCTCTCAGAAACCGGAGATATTGTGTAAACAAGCAAACGTTTTAGGCAATCTGTCCTGTGCTGGTTCATTCTCCTTTTCCCTTATAGAGTGGAGAAATTGAAGAGGAACGGATTGCAAGAGAGTAAGAAGGCACACTATGGCAAATACACATTGAAAGGAATGTGCTATGCCAGTTGTTTGCCTAACACACTCAGTGCTGGGAGCTAAAGGACACGAGGCAAACAGTGCTAGCACATTACTTTCAATGGGTATTCCCTATTATGTGCCTGCTTATTCTCTTGTAATCCTTCCTCTATGATGACTTGAAATACAAGCATTAATTCCCTTCCTGATAATTATCCCAGAATCAGGATAAGCATTCCAAAGACAAGCAAACTGCATAAATCTACAAATTCCTATTATTATGATTAGCTTTAATGAATTCTAGCTAAATGGAAACCTTTTGACTTAACCTTACTGAAATAGCAGCTGAAGCTTCACTGTGGCCAATACCAGTAAAAGGTATTGCATTCTAGCAATAACAGGGCATAAGGAATACAAGGCTCACGTCCAGTTTAGTTGATCATAGTAAAACGCAATCAAAGCTACAAATGAACTACTATATTAAGAAAAGGGATCATAGCCTGAAGTCAGGAAAGCCATGGATATGGCTCCCAGCCATCCCAAAAGTTGTGTGTTGTGGTGGCGGTGGTGCTTTCTAGACAGCATAGATTCCTGGCAACTACATGGACAAGTCCTTGCAGTTTCCTTGGCAATATTTTGGAACTGGTTTGCCACTGGCTCTCCTAAATTCTTAATGTGACATGAGAAGCAGGAAATAAGGTCCTTCTTTTGTTTTTGTGTCATCCCAACTTTCAGGTTTTTTTTTTTAGGATGGCCTCTCAGAGCTCAAGTGCTGTAAAAAGATTTTTCTCTTAGCTTGTCTCCTGGAAACCAGTGTCATTGAAATCCCTTCAGTAGGAAGATGGCTGATCAGGAATGCACCGAAGTAGAACATGCCAAATTAATATAATGCCTGAATACAATTAGTAAGATTATCTATCTTCCTGTGCTATTTCAAAACAAAAAACAAAAAACCCCACCCTCATAGATTGTGAAACATTTTAGTATAAGAGTAACAGATCTGTCATTGTTTGTATCCCATTTGTATTTTTGGAAAAGGGAATATTAATAGTGAGCATAGAGGATAATATTGTGCTTGGAAGCTGGTTCAGATCTTTGACTGAGTTATTGCATTACTTTGACCACATTATCTTTCCGTCAATCCTGCTTTGGGGGATTGTTTCTAACATGAAATACAAAAAAATATGTCTGTTACTCTAAGCTCCTTCGAAAAATAAGCAAGATTGATACAAACAACACACTCACAAACCATTTTTCATTTTCAGAGCACCCTTTGCATTATTTTTAGAGGAATCTACTGGATAGGGAGGGGAAGGAAGAGAAACTGCACAGCTCTATAAATGTAACATTTTCATTTGTAGTGAATAAAAAATATACAGCCTTCGGAAGTTACTAGTAGGATTTTGGATTCTATGACACATATAGAAAAACATTTGAATAATTCATTCACCAATAATTCAGAATACAAAATTCTAAAAGCAGAATTGTTTTATGTTTCTGAGTTTACTAAATCTTGACAGGCATTTGTTAGGGATTCCCAACCAATATTTGGAATGAGGCAAATCTTAAAAGATGCTTTTAAATTTTAATTTTATTAAATCACCTCCTTTTTTCTTGGTGTCTTATTTCCATCTTCTACTGTCTTTATACAGGTCCACTGGCTTGTCAAAGCTGAAACAATCATTTTCCCATGAATCTTTACTGAGTCCAGGAGGTCCTATTGAGACTTTGGATCTTGGGACTGATGACAAAGTCTTTGTCATGCCACTTCATAGCAGTATAATTGGACGAGACTTCTGCTTTGAGGTAAATACATAACAAAAGTATTCATTTTATTCCAAGAAAGAAAAATATAGTGGAAGACTGATATACAGTGTTTGATCTTCTCGGTCTTTTTATTCTTTCAATTTTGGAACTGTAACAAATTTTGTTTCTTTAGATTTAACATGAGAAGGTTGTGGATTATCTGATGATCAGATTATCTTCATATACATGAGATAACTGATATCAGTTATTAAACAGAAATGAACACTCTTTTCAGCCTTAAGAAAACATGGCAGTGAATGACTAAGAGAAACAACAAGGAACTAGGAAATTTCTTATTGGGCCATTGTCAATTGATGGAGAGTTGTGCCACAGTTGGGCATCATTTTTATCTCTAAGGACCATGTTAGTAATGCAGCATCAGATAAGGAATTAATTTGCATGTTTTGATTATATCAGTAATGATTAGGGGTCATCTGGTTTGCTTGCCTTGATTTATGATTGCTTTTTGCAGTCTTTACTGGTGCATGCTTGCAAAATTTAACAAGTGTTTGTCCAACAGCATTTGCAACATACAACAGATGAGCTAATCTTGTGTATTCACTGTCTCTTTTCCTTCCCCCAAAATTATTGAAGGCAGCTGAAGCACAACTTAATATTTTTGTCCTCTGCCCAGATGCTTGTTTCCTTTCCTTAATGCCTTTTATGCTGCAACATCACCATCCAGATTCAAAAACCCAATAATTAAGAATAAATGGCCAACATTTTAGGAGATCATCTGGTCTTGGGCAACTTTGTTTCCAACTGAAATATTGAAACATTTTAAGTAGAAAGAGGGCACTTGGGCGATTCAATGATTCCCTGAGATGTTTGCCATTAAAAAAAAAGTGGGGGGGAAATGATTATTTTGATGTATGCATCAATGACTGCTTCTAGTATCTTTCAAAATTGCAGTTTTTCTGGACCACAAATTGGGAATAATTGGCTTTGGTTTAATATATTCAAGAGCTTTTCAACTAATTTCCTTAATACATTTTTTCAAAAAGTTTTTTCCTCCTTTGGTATTAATGGGAAAATTGAACTAATAAATTTCCCATTTAGATTACTGGACTGAATTTGGGATGTATTGAAATAGATATTGAGCTAAATCCCAGTGTAATTGATTTAATATGGAAACTACATACATGTGCACAAATACAGGTAATCCTCAACTTACGACCACAATTGAATCCAAAATTTCTATTGTTAAGTGAGGCATTATGCTAAGTGAGTTTTGCCCCATTTTACAACTTTTCTTGACACAGTTCTTAAGTGAATCACTGCAGTTGATAAGTTAGTAACCTGGTTGTTAAGTGAATTGTTAAGTGTTAAGTGGAACCTCCCGTTCGCGTGAAGACCAGCTGGCCGGCGCGCCGGAACCCGGAAGAGCAACGGGCAATGGCTCACGTGTCCGGAGAGATGGCTCTGCGCAAGAAGTCCCACAGAGCAAGGGTGTCCATTCACCCGACCCCCACAACTGCCAGTCCCAGGGCAACTTACCTGGCAGGCAAATTGCAGCGAGATCAGCGTACAAAGCCACGGAGAGGGGATCCCGGTGGCCGCTTCCAAGGGTAGCAGAGCTGCCGGCCAGGACGGGCAGGACGAGGCTTCCCTCCCTCCCCGCCCGAGCAGGCTTCTTGTGTGGCCCCAGCCCGCGGCACCAACGCGCGTCCACGGTCCGGAGCGCCTGGCCTAGTGGTGGGTTGCTGCTGTTTCGGACCGGTTCTCCTGTACCGGTGGCGGATATTTGCACCCGCTCGCTGAACCAGTAGCGATGGCCGGCTGTCCACGCCCCCGAACCAGTTCTTTGGTCGCCGTGGCTGGCAAAAAAACCCCTCTGCGCATGCGCAGAGGCTTCTGCACATGCGCAGATGGTCATTTTTCCAATGTGATGTCGGCACGCGTGCGAGCGAAGCAAGCACATGCGTGCAAAACGTGCACTTCCATCGCGATGCGAACCGGTAGGGAAGGTAAGTGGAACTCACCCCTGGCCTGGCCGGCTCGGGCGCACGGGGTAGCGTGGCAGCGTTTGGTGGCTAGGCGGCCGGCCGCCCCGTCCGCTGCTCCTGCAGCCACCGGGGGTGAGGGGGCGGCGGTAGTTCTCGTGCTGCCGCATCCGGCCGGGATGCTGGAGCAGCCAGGAGGAGGAGGAGGAGCTGCCGTCAGGGAGGCGAGCTGCCCCAGGAGGGCCGGAGGAGAGCGCAGCTCCTTACGCATGGAGATGCCGCCAACGGCCTGGCTCGCTGGCGGGGGAATGGCTGCGGAGGCCGGCCGGTCGATCCTGCCCCTCGCCCTGTGGCTGCCGCTGCTGCTGCTGCTGCTCTTCTGGGGTGGCGGGGCTGCACAGGAGCTGAGTCCACATGGGAGGAATGTCTGTCTGGCGCCGGGGTAAGAGGCGCACCGGCCGGGAAGCGGTCGTGCTTCCTTGGCAGAAGTGGCAGGGGGGGGCTGCGCTGGTTTGTTCTCGGTGGCGGGCTGGAGGGTGCTTCATTCTGGCCAGAGTTGGGGCAAAGCTCTCCCGCCTGCTGGCCCCCCAACCCAAGCCCCGGGAATGCCAACGCCCCTTCCCTCCTAGGCCGGGAAGGGGCTCCGGCTTTCCAGCGGAGGGAGGCAGCATTCCCCGCCCAACTTTCTCTCCCTGTCCGGGACTGTGGAACCGGGTCATCAGTGGGGATGTCCCGCCACCCCGACAGGGACCAGGGGGGTGGGCTGGGGGGTGGGCAGGGAGGCACGAGGACTCCTGAAAGGCCATGGGAAGCTGGCGGAGGGTCCCCGCATGCGGGGCTCATCCCTCCCCCACCACTGACAGATCTGGTGCCCCCCGCCACCCCTTCTTCCCGTGGCCTGGGCCAATTTTGACATTCGAATTTTGATACTCTTCCGGTTTCCGGCGCATGCATGTGCACTGGCCAGCTGGTCTTCACGCGCTCATGCGTGCCAGAAACCAGAAAACCAGGTGGCATGCGCCCCGGGCGGCTGCTCTTCTGGTTTCCAGCACACGCATTCCCATTTTGGCACTCAGTACCGAAAAGGTTCGCCAACACCTAAACCTTATTAAGGGGAGTGTCAATTAATGCAAAATATTAAGCATAATATTTAATGCAATCCTATGTTATGTTGATTTTCTTTTCAAACTTGTTCATTATTCTTATTTTCATTGTTTTCTATCTCCTTTAGTATCGAATTCATATCATGTCCTTTTTCTGTAAAATAAGCACACATCCTTTTTATAAGCAAATATAACTGTTTATAGGCTGTGCACCACTTTGGATTCAAAAGACAAAAAGTGCTTTAGAGCACATGTGGGCACGTGCTTATCCTCTTTCGGTAATTCTTCAATCTATCCTTCCTGTTATATCTACAGAATCCCTGGAGAGACACATAGTAATTGATTTAAAAAGTCATTGTTACATGAGGGCTCATGTGGAGTCAAAGTACTTTTTTCCTCTTTAAATCTAAAGCACTTTACAGCCTTGTTAGATATAGCTTCTAATTGGAAAATAAAAATGAAGAATGATTTTGCAATAATGATAAAACTATTGCTTAGAAAACTTTTGGTTTATGACTAACATTACTATAAACTATAAAAATCAGTTATTTAAAATGTCCCTCAATACTGTTTATTATTGTATAGGTAAATTTATTAATTTAATCATCCTTATAGGCTAAATTTCCATTTTGAAAACTGTTCAAGTTAGGAGGATTTGGTGAACATTTCAGCCAGAATTAATACACTTCAAACTAGATCATAATGTTTCTGACACTTGGAGCTTTGTAATACCCCAGTGTGTTAACATAATAAATGTATTCGTATTCTGGTTAAATTTCCTCGTTAAGCTACTATGTTATAAAGTATTAAGGTATCTCTGCTGTTTCCTTTCATGCAATTACAATCTCAGCTGTAACTTGACTTTCTGCAATACGTTCTAGATATCTTGTTCCACTTGTAGTAAATGCTTCAGTTGCACTTCTGCTGCTGAAAGAGACATCTGGATGGAGAACATACGGAGGGCTCTCCAGCCTAACAAGGTATAGTGTAAAATGCAACCTCAGAAAAGCATCCATTGGAAAATGCATCCTGATTAATAGCTGGGGATATCAAGTTGCTTCCCTAAACAAGTATAGCCTTCTAAGTAGATTTGTGGCATCAAATTAGCTGCCTCAGAAAGAAAACTGCTTAATAAACCCCATTTAGACTTTGTTGATCAAAATGTATGATAGATTACATCTTTAACCTGTAAATATGTCACATTGTTAATCACTAATTTTATTGTTCAAAATACTTTGGGGAAATGATTGAGAAGTGGGATCAATGCTGAATACTGGTGGGTGGGTGTGGGTGGGTGTCAGTGCAAATTTAGAATCTATCACATTATGAAACACTTCCTAATTTCTGGCCATCGTTGCCAATTTCAATATTTAATATATTAATGTCAAACATGACCATCTACTTTCTTCCAAGTGGACTTGGGAGCACTCTACTTTCATTACTCTTATACATGATTTATAATAGGAGAGACACAGAGGAGTGTGTTTAACTTTCTGGAATTTCCCAGTATTTGTTAATGTGAATAGTTATAATATGCTTCAGAACTTGTTTCTTTATAAATTGGGGGGGGGGAAGAGTACTACTTTTGTACTGATTTCTCTCACCCAGGATGGTTCTATTTTGCCTGAAGTAACCGTATTTTTCGGAGTATAAGACTCATCTTAGTTTTGGGGGAGGAAAATGGGGGGGGATTCTGCCTACCAGGTATTCATCTGGCTAGTCCTTAGCCTGGTCAGCTTCAGCACATTAGTTCGCTCGCTGGTTTTGAGGTTGGGGCTGGTTGGGGCTGTGCTTCTAAAGCACAGCTGATCGTCGGAGGGAGCAGCAATTAGAAAAGCAGGCAAAGCACAGAAGATCGCTTAGCTCGTGTTGGGGCTGAAAAACAGCTTCAAAAGCACAGCTGATCATCGGAGGGAGCAGCAATTAGAAAAGCAGGCAAAGCACAGAAGATCGCTTAGCTCGTGTTGGGGGCTGAAAAACAGCTTCAAAAGCACAGCTGATCGTCGGAGGGAGCTCCAGTGACTAAAGCAGGCAAAGCGCGGAAGGGGTAAGAGAAGGCAGCAGCTCTTCCGGGTAGCCATTTGGGCACCGCGCGTCGAGCGTTTGGAGGCTGAAAACGCAACGCACGGAGCCCAAAAACACATGCCATTGTCAGTGGCAATCTCTGCAGCCAGGAAGAGGACGCACAGAGGCCGAAGGGTAGGGGCCGGCGGGTGGGCAGGGGCTACATTCGGAGTACTGTATAAGACGCACCCAAATTTTCAGCCTCTTTTAGGAGGGGGAAAAAGTGCGTCTTATGCTCTGAAAAATGCGGTATTTGTCAAACAACCGTTAGCTCTCCAAATGATTTTGATTACCATCCTGTCATTTCTGACCATTAGGAGATTTTAGTTTTTTTTAAAAAAAAATTAGGGAGATTACCCTCCTAATATACATGGTGCTAGGTGAGGTCATTCTGGAAGAGGCAGCCAGTTGCCAAGAAGGGGTGATGGCTTCCCAATATCTCCAAGATATTCTCCACCAACCAAAAGTGAACTTTCTAAATTCCCGGTTATATTATTTCCTTTTCTTCTTTATCAGTAGCAGCATAATCCTTCATAAGTGATTGCTGCCTGAAAAAATAAACATAATCCAGCAAAGCCATAGATGCCGATGATATTAAGACTGTGGGTCTACACTTCTGGGTATGGGATTGTGTTCCATCTTGAGAAGAAGGTTCACAGCATATGTGTACTCCTGGTTTAGTGTTGTTTTAATCATTCAGTTGACTGTCATCCTCTATTGCAGAGGTCTTCAAACTTGGCAACTTGAAGACTTGTGGACTTCAACTCCCAGAATTCTCCAGCCAGCTATGCTGGCTGGAGAATTCTGGGAGTTGAAGTCCACAAGTCTTCAAGTTGCCAAGTTTGGGGACCCCTGCTCTATTGGATTCAGCTATGCCTTTTTCAAGAGGCTAGGAATCTATTCATGATCAGACATGCAGTGACATGTGTTGAATTTGGAGCTTTCCTTAAGGAGAATTCAGAAATGTATTTATTATCTCATAAGCCATCTTAAAAAGAAGATACATAGAAAGTCACGATTTAAAAATATAATCATAGCGATGAAAGATAAGGACTACATAGAATAAACATCCTTTGTGATAAGTAAACCAAATGTTTTTGTCTCCAGGATAATTGCCGTCGAGATGAGAATATGTTACGTCTTTGGATCATTGAAGCCAAAGGTTTGGCCCCCAAGAAGAAGTATTTCTGTGAAATATGCCTGGATGAAATATTAGTTGCCCGAACTACCAGTAAATCAAAAGCTGACAATATTTTCTGGGGTGAACAGTTTGAGTTTTCTGGCCTTCCGCCCACCTATCACATTACAGTCCACATCTACAAGGACACTGAAAAGAAAAAGAAAAACTATAAGAATAATTATATTGGTCTGGTCAGCATTCCCATAGCTACTGTAACCGGCCGACAGTTTGTGGAAAAGTGGTACACCATCAGCACTCCCACAGTCAATAAGGGGAAGTCTGGTGTGCCATCCATCCGGATCAAGTCACGGTACCAGACCATCATCGTCCTTCCTATGGAAAAATATAAAGAGTTTGCTGAATTTGTAACCAACAATTATACTGAATTATGCTCTGTTTTGGAACCAGTCATAAGTGTCAGAAACAAAGAGGAGATGGCCTGTGCTATGGTGCACATTCTTCAGAGCACTGGCAAAGCAAAGGTAAGAATATGCAGAACTACTACTTACTTTGTTGGTGTAACCAACAGACAATCCTAAAGCTACTTACGACCGTTTTTCAAAGTTACAATGGTCTCACCACCACCTCCCTTGTGATCACATTTGGAACTTGGCAATCGGCTCATCTTTATGGCCGTTTGCAACATCCCATGGTCACATGACTGTGCTTTGAGTTTTTTTGTTTGTTTGTTTTGTTTTTGCCAGTTGTTTACTTCCAGTTTGGGGCAAAAAAAAAAAATCTATTGGAGAAAATTGAGTTGCTTAATTACCATGGTGTTCGCTTAATGATTGCCACATTTTTTTTCTGGTCCAGTCACATGGTGCCTCAACTTATGACTGTAACAACTAATGACCATAATGACAGGCTCAATTATGGTCATCAATCAAGGGCTACCTGTATTTCTGTCCTTTTTTCTAATTGTCTTCTCAGTATCTTATAGATTAATTTATAGCCCACAGATTAGCAAACTCGGAGAACAGACCCCTGCTAAAAGATTAGTATTTGTTTTGATTCAGTGCCTATTTTGAATTGTGGGTCCAGCAGAAATAATTTTTAAGCATTTGCAGTGAGATGCAGAGCTCTTCAGATTCCAGCTCCACCCCTCAACGTCCTTTTTTCCCCTGGTGCCACAGCCTCTTTTTGGACCAGTTTTGAATTTAGATTATGCATGTGTCTTTTACTTCTTTAGAGATGCTGGAAATGAGAGAATATTCCTCTTCTGGAGGGTAAAATAGAGCCCATCGTTTCAAATTTACTCTCAGGTTTGAGTTCTATGGGCAAACCTCTGAAAGACAGTCTTAAGCAGGACATAGTTCTTAAAAACAATCCTCAAAGGGCAGAATATACAGAGTAACATTTTACTACATTTTACTGTTTACAATGTGAAACCATGTTTGTCTTTTTATACCACTGACCTTTGAATCCTAAAAAAAAGATTTGTTTCTTCTTCCAGAGAGTTTGCAGTGGGATAAATATATTTCTTCTTCCAGAGACCCTGTGGTAAAATGTTTATTCTCCCAACAGCTTTGGGAGAAAGGATAAGTTGACAGAAAGATGCCCCAATGTTTATGGTGAAGCTAAGGGAGATTTTAGTTTTAATCTCCCTGGTGTAAAACCAATATTCTATTATGCTAAACTATCTCAAGTGTAGATAGTTCAATTATGCTACACTATCTCAAGTGTACCCTGTTCAAACACATCTTCTAGATTGCAGTTGGTGCTTTCAGGATAGATCGATATGGCCATGTTTAAGCCCAAGAAGCAAAAGAGAAATAAATGAGAAGAAAAAGATAGTGGAAAACATGTGTTCCTTGAATTAATGCTTAATGTTCTCTGCTTATATACAAGTTCTGTATTCCAGGCTTACATGTTTGCCTTTGTATCATTGTACTTTAAGCTTCAGGGATTCCACTTGGAGAAAGCTGAAAATTAGACAACACACTTGAAAAGTAAACGAACTTTTACTTTAAAAGAGAAAACTATTAAGATCAGTGTATAAAGATTATTCTAGACCCGTGATGGCGAACCTATGGCACGCGTGCCCAAAGTGGCATGCGGAGCCATGTTGCCTGGCACGCGCAGCGTTGCCTGTTCCTCTTCTGGGTTTCTGGCACGCATGCGCACACAACGATCAGCTGGCCTTCATGCGTGCGGCAGTGCAGGAAACTGGAAGAGCTGGTCTTCCATTTTCCGGCGTGAGCATGCGTGCCGACCAGCTGATCATCGCGTGCACATGCATGCCAGTAACTGGAAGAGGAACAGGCGACGCGGCACGTGCCGGAAACCAGAATTTCATTTTCCGGCGTGCACATGCCCCCTGGGCAGCTTCCCTTCCGGGTTGTGGCCCCAACAAGCGCAAGCGTGCAAAGCTCGCGCACACGCACGTGCTCCCTTTTCGGCACTCGGTGCCGAAAAGGTTCGCCATCACTGTTCTAGACAAAAGGCTGATTCCCATACCCCCACAATATGCCTTCCTTCCATCTTCAAGATGACTCTTAGTAATTTTATTTATTGAGTTAAAATCTTTATATAGCCACCCACCTCTCAAATCTTGAGAAACTGCTGACACTACTGAGTCCTGCTGCTGCTGTAGTGGGAATGAGGACCAAGGAAGGGAGTTCTGTCTTGCATTCTCCCCACTTCCTCAAGCATTCCCTGTTCTTCTCCCCTTCGCTCCCCAAGGCACTCCTTTTTGCCAGCTTTCTCTATGTCCACAGTCTCCAGAAAATTATATTCTATAACCTCTGTACACTGGCTTTACACCATCATGGCAAATTCTGGAATGCCATAGGGGAGGCGTGAGAAGTGTGGGTAGGAATAGTGACCTCTTGAAATACAAGGTTGCTGTTTCTTCCAGGGACAAACAGAGAAAACTGGCTGTCAGTTGATCAAGTTCAAATGGACAATTCAGCGATTATTTTGTTATTCAACATCCAGCCAGTCCTGGCTGGATGTAGACTGTCTTTGCTAATTACTCACAATTCCTGTGGAGGTTGTTGTCAACAAACTGTTAAAGAGCAAAGTAGGCACAAAACACAGATAGCAAATTCAGACAGGAGGCACCAATGTGAGTTACTCTGAGTTTACAAAGATGAAAAAAGTATGCACAGATCCTCTGTTGTAACACAAGGATGTTTTTTAAAGTTGTTTCTCCATGCAGATATAACAGGGGGACTCTTGCAGTTGTCTCCCTTAAACAAACAAACACACACACACACACACACACACACACACACACACACACATATATTGGTACATGGGATCAAAGTTTGCTAATTGCTATGTTGTACATTATCTCCTTATTTTAAATTCTTTTAAGTTTGTTGTTGTTGGTATGTTCTCACTAATAAAAAAAGTAAACTTTTTTCTGTTCTCTAATGAAATTTGTCTCATGACCTTTCCTCTGCAGGGCCTTAATTATTGCATACATTGCAGCTGATAGCAAGCAAAGCTCATCAGGTTCCACAATCAGATTCTATCCGGTAGCATATTGTCTGCTATGTGACTTATGCATGGAATACCCTTCTTCTCAGAAGGCGTTCCAAAGTAGGACTAAGAAGAGGTGTTTAGTTAGATCTTAATCTGTCATGGCTATTGGCCAAGGCTGTATCCCCTCTAGCAATCAAAGCAGAAATGCCTGCAAAATGCCTTGTGGCTGGATGGGAGGGGGCATTCCAACAGCAGACTAATTGGAGCCCTGCAGACTACCAACCTCCTTCAGGTTCTTCCTAGAATGTTTGCTAGGCTTATTCTGTTTTTCACCAGAAAGCACTGTTTTTCTGTTGGATTTATTATTATTATTATTATTATTATTATTATGTTGGATGTTATGTAATTGTTATTTTATTTTTATTATTATTCTTATTATTATTATTATTATTATTATTATTATTATTATTATTATTATTATTATTGATGTGGTGTTAGCCTGCCTCAGCAGCAGGCTGGCCCCAAGTTGGAGGCTTCATTGAAGGATATGTTCTTCACAAATAGAAAGTGGCTCAGGTGGAGTGAGTGGACTTTATGTATGAGGCCTAAGTGAACTATGTCTGCATCTCGCTTATCAAAAAAGAATATTTGAGGCAAATAGTTCAATTGTATACATCTAACACAGGGGTGAAATCCAGCAGGTTCTGACAGGTTCTGGAGAACCAGTAGCGGAAATTTTGAGTAGTTCGGAGAACCGGTAGCGGAAATTTTGAGTAGTTCGGAGAATCGGCAAATACCACCTCTGGCTGGCCCCAGAGTGGGGTGGGAATGGAGATTTTGGAATATCCTTCCCCTTCCATGCCCACCAAGCCACGCTTACCAAGCCACACCACGCCCACCAAGCCACGCCCACAGAACTGGTAGTAAAAAAATTTGGATTTCACCACTGATTTAACAGTCTCTAAATACCTTGGTTTCCCTAATAGGAGGTATTGTCTCTCTTTCAGCATTTTCATTTATTTGCTGAGTCAGTCGTATCCATCTGGCATATTCTATCCAACCTCTGTCCATAGAGTATCCCTACCATTATATACATCATCTTTTTTTCCAACCTTTTTTCCTTTCAGGACTTCTTGACTGATCTGGTGATGTCTGAAGTGGATCGCTGTGGGGACCATGATGAGTTGATCTTCAGAGAAAATACACTTGCCACCAAATCCATTGAGGAATATCTCAAGTTGGTGGGACAGAAGTATCTGCAAGATGCACTAGGTATAGAAACATTTCTGTATGATTATATATGTTATTTCTTATTTTAAAAGTTTATTGTGAAGCCATTAAGCTCCCTTAATGGCTTCACAATAAACTTTTAAAGAGGTAGTCCAAGTTGCTGAATCATCATTGGGTCAGAAAAATTAGTTGAAGTAGCCCAATCCAAATATTTGGATGTGGGGTGAAATACAGTATCTGTTTTAGATTCTAAGAGTTTTGAGAATGTTAAATTCCTTTAAGAAGCAGAAAGTTTTCATTATTCACATTACTCAGTCATGCAATATTTGTGGCTTTCAATGTATATAAGAATACCTTAATCTGTGTTCTATTCCTAATGTGTCTTCCTGTTCTAGCATTTTAATTCCAAGCCCCTTTATGTTAAAAACAATAATAAATCCCTTTAACCCAAACTCATGGGAAATAACTTGGGTGAAGTCTAATCTATAGAGAATAGATTAATGGTAATTAATGTAAGCATCATATGCTTTCCTTGCCCCTCTCTTAATTTGATTCCTAGTGCTCTCCTGCTTAATGCTTATCTGTAACTTCTATATCCTGATATCCCATAGCACTTCTAAATAAATAATTCTCCATTTTGTCCAAAATTGTGGACAAATACATCCACTTTCCTGAACCCTCATATTGCACCGGTGCTCATTTTTGGAGAACTGTAGCTTATGAAAATTACCCAAGGAGGGTTTACATAATAGTAGATTATTAAGCTGGGAGAGTGGCTCCAAAAGATCCCAGGAGCGACATCAGAGCTCTCTGTCCAGAATCGTGCAGTGCTAGGAACAGCTGAGAACCTACACAGAACCCTCAAAGTCCCAGGCCTCTGGTAGACGGCCCAAGGTTGAGGAGGACACAGACCACCCATAAGGGTGCAGTTGTTCTATTTCATGTGCTCAAAATGCTCCTCTAAGCTGCTGGCAATGAAATGCTTTTGACATCTCAGAACTGCATAGTACTGTATTCTTGTGTTTCAAGAATTTATTTATTTTATTTATTTATTTTATTTTATTTTTATTTATTTATTTTGTCAAGCATGTATAATATAACAGATATAAGTATAAACATGTTTATGGATACATGAAATGGATACAAATAAATGGGGACATTAGGACAGGGACGGTAGGCACGATGGTGCGCTTATGCACGCGCCTTACAGACCTCTTAGGAATGGGGTGAGGTCAACAGTAGATAGTCTAAGGTTAAAGTTGTGGGGGTTTGGGGAGGAAACCACAGAGTCAGGTAGTGCATTCCAGGCATTGACCACTCTGTTGCTGAAGTTGTATTTTCTGAAATCGAGTTTGGAGCTGTTTACCTTGAGTTTTTATCGATTGTTTGCCTGTTTATTATTGAGGTTGAAGCTGAAGTATTCGTTGACAGGTAGGACATTGTAGCAGATTATTTTATGTGCTACACTTAGGTCATATAGAAGACGGCGGAGTTCTAAATTGTCTAAAATTTCAAGTCTGGTGGTATATGGTATTTTGTTGCGAGCAGAGGATTGGAGGCCTCTTCTTGTGAACTATCTCTGGACTCGCTCGCTTGTATTAATGTCTGTTATGTAGTGCG
>QLTV01003398.1:1449849-1466462 GCA_003457575.1 Thermophis baileyi
ATATCTCTGGACTTTCTCAATTGTATTAATGTCCGATATGCAGTGCGGGTTCCAGACAGATCAGCTGTATTCGAGAATTGGTCTAGCAAATGTTTTGTATGCTCTAGTTAGCAGTACAATATTACCAGAGAAGAAGCTATGAAAGATTAGGTTAACATTTCTTAATGCCTTTTTGGCAATGTTGTTACAGTGGGCTCTAGCACTTAGATCATTAGAGATGAGTACTCCAAGGTCCTTGACAGAGTGAGGGTCGTCTACGAGGTCATATCTGCCCAGCTTGTATTTTGTGTTCTGATTTTTTTTGCCAATGTGTAAGACAGAGCATTTGTTGGTTGAGATTTGAAGTTGCCAATTGTGTGACCATTCTGACACATAGTCAAGGTCTTTTTGAAGGGTAGCAGCATTGTCGGTGGTGTTGAATAGTTTTACATCATCAGTGAAGAGAACGCAGTTGCTTATAATATGATCGCAAAGATCATTTATGTAAAGTATAAAGAGTGTTGGTCATAAAACGCTGCCTTGGGGAACACCACTGTTAACAGGTGCAGGATTTGATAAGGCGCTCCCTATGTTGACCACTTGTTGCATGAGGGGTATGCAGGGGTCCAGAAATGCCATAAGATTTTAGTTTTAGAAGTAGTTTGTCGTGTACCACTGAATCAAAGGCTTTACAGAAGTCTACGTAAATTGCGTATATTGCTTTGCCCTGGTCAAGTTGTGTAGTCCATATGTTTTTGCAGTGTAGGAGTTGCAGATTACAGGACAAATTTTTCCTGAAGCCAAATTGTTTGTTAGAGAGTAGGTTGTTTGTTTCTAAGTGGAGGGTAATGGATTGGTTTATGATCGATTCTATGACTTTGCAGGTGACGTAAGAAATATGCACATAGTCCATCAGGTCCAATAGATAGAGATGGTTTTAGGTTGCGTAATGCCTTTGCAACGTTATCTTCTGTAAAATCAACTTGTGTTAGATCGTTGTAATTATTTGTGGTACGACTAGGAAATACTGGGCATGAGTTGTTGCTGTTTACAAAGACTGAGCTGAAGAATGTGTTAAAGAGGTTGGCTTTAACGGTTTCATTATTACAGTCTTTATTGTTAGGTCCTTTTAGGGGTGGGATGGATCTCGAGTCTTTAAGTTTGTTGTTTACAAAATTATAGAAGGTGCGGTTGGATTTCGTGTGCAGAAGGTTTTCCTCTTGTTTGATGTGATAATTGGTGCATTCAGTCTTTATCTGGTGGCATAAGTTTTTGTAGCAGCTTTTAAAGTTAGCTACGTAGCCAGTTTTGTTTTTTTGCCAAAGAGATTTTTTTTTTGGATTGGAGCTTCCTTATTGTTATGGGTAATTTTCTTATTTTATTTTAATTTTCTTATTTTATTTTAATTTTCTTCCTTATTGTTATGGTAATTTTCTGGTTTTGGGGGTTATTAGTGGTACGTATAGTTTAATGATTTTTTTGACTTCAAGCAGAAAAATGTTATAATGGTCTTCAGCAGTATTACAGCCAGTGAATAGAATTTGCCAATCAAGAGATGAGAGGTCGGTGTCTATGAGATCATAGTTGGCTTTTTTAAAATTATAGTTGGGGATCCCGTCATTATGATGATTTTTGTAAGGACGTATATTGAGACAAAAGTCAATCATGCTGTGGTCACTGTTGGAAAAGGGTTCTTTTATTTGTAGTCCATAAACTGAGTTTAAATTGTTGCAGAAGATGAGATCAAAGCAGTTGTTGAGTCTAGTGTTGTTAGTTACTAGTTGATCCAGTCCCAGATTAGTAACAGCATTGTACAGGGCTGCATGTATGGGTTCAGTTGTACATTCGTTTAGGGTCCAATTAATAAGAGGTAGATTGATGTCACCAAGAAGATAAGAGGGTGTGGGCAGGAGGCTGCCCACGCATCGCGTTACCGGTTAACTCTTCTTGGAAGTCGCTTTGAGAGATGAAGCCCAGGGATGTCATATTTTCTTTCCATTCTCGGTATCTGCAGAAGAAACTTTAATAAATCCCAATTCCCTCAAAAGTGGTATATTGGGTATATTAAGTAACTGACCCTATTCTGAAGATTTCTGTGCTTCTTTCCAAGCCACCTAGTTTCCTATTCTAATTACTATACTATACTATACTATACTATACTATACTATACTATACTATACTATACTATACTATACTATACTATACTATACTATACTCCCTCTACTAGTACTCCCTCTACTCCTTCAACTATACTTCAGAAAGTTTCTTGCTGTATCCTTTACCCATCAACAATTTCCGTGGTGAAAGGATTAGTCAGTGACATCATGGTTGCCCCAGGAATGCCCAGTTGGGGACTCCTTTCATGTCCCCATTAATGAGCCCATTGAAGTAGTATCTGTTTATCTACTTGCGTTTGCACACTTTTGAACTGGTAGGTAGGTAGGAGCTGAAGCAAATGACAGGAGCTCACCACACAGCACCACTCGGGCTACGAACACAGCGCCCAAACCATGTGAGCCACTGTGCTCCCTTCCCATTCTAATATACATTAAGTTATTAAAAGAAATAAAGCTAATATATAGCTAGAAAGTTGGAGAAGGTCCAGCTAATAGACAGCCACAAGAAATTTATGATTGTTCGTGGCCATAAGCTACCTTTGATTTGAAAGTTGCTAAGAACTCACAAGTTGAAAATTAAAATAATAGAGCTAATAGCTTCAGTTGCTACTGGTAAACAATGGTTCACCATTTCATTTTCTAAAAGAATTGGAATTTTATATTAGAATGTCTGAAATGTGAATGGTTCAGGTAAAATTCCACACTGCTGAATATAGTCTTTTGTTTGATTTTTTTTTTTAAATTTCTATTTTCTTCTCATATTTTGTCAGCTTATAATAGAAACTTAGATTTTAAAAGGAGTGGGAAAATAATATGTGAAAGAGATGAGACAATCTGTTGGGAGAAGGAGCTTTTACTTTTTTTCTACGAAGGTTTATTTGTAATTATGAATAATGTTTGCACCTCTCCAGTCCTCTGATATGACACTTGTACTCCAGGATTTCGCAAAAATTAAAAAAAGGCCCCAAATTGAAACTAATTTGTTTAACTAGGTGCTCCCTAACCATTTCTTTACATGCTTTAGGACAGTGATGGCGAACCTTTTTGGCGTTGCGTGC
Source organism: Thermophis baileyi (assembly GCA_003457575.1). NCBI lineage: Eukaryota > Metazoa > Chordata > Lepidosauria > Squamata > Dipsadidae > Thermophis > Thermophis baileyi. Next base: position 1,453,004 of record QLTV01003398.1, read on the forward strand.
CAAAATTCCAAGCGCGAGAGCGCTGTTGCGTTCGTGCGTGCCGGCACCCATAATGTAATGCGTGCCCCCATTTGCGCATGTGCACATGACCCCCCGCTCCCCTTGAGCATGCACCCCAGACAGCGCATGCAGACCCCTCCACTGCGCATGTGCGTGCCCCACCCCTGCGCATGCGCCCACTCTTCTTCCAAGAGGGCCGGTGTGCCTCTTACCGCTCTTACCAGAGGACAACCAGGTACCGGCCCGTTCCCTGGCGAGACAAAGCAGCAGCCATTCCCCAGCCGGCGGCAGCGCTCTCAGCCCCGCCATCTCGAAAGCACCATGCGCCGGCTGGGGAAGCTCCAAACGTGTGGCCTTGCCTGGGCTCCTCTCCGCTGGGAGCCACAGGCCGAGCAGGTGCGGCTGGCAGGGCTTAGGTGAACCAGCAGCTGGTGAGGGCGGGGTGGTGGGAGGAGGCTGCCTGCGCAGATGACCCCGTGGCCACCATCAAAGCAGGGCCGAGATGCCCCTCTTGGCTCGCTCCACCAGCCGCGCGGGTCCCCTGCGCTGTGGGCATCACTGCCTGTCTCCGGTGTTCATCCTGTGCAGCCCCACCGGCCACCCAGCCAGCAAATGCTGCCCCATGCGCCTGAACCAGCCGATCGCTCTTGCCCTTCTCCCTTCAGCTGCTGCTGCTGCTGCTCTTCTGGGGCGGTGGGGCTGCGTAGGAGGAACGCCGGAGACAGGCAGTGACGCCCACAGCCCAGGGAACCCACGTGGCTGGTGGAGTGATCCAAGAGGGGCGTCTTGGCCCCGCTTTGATGGCAGCCACGGGGTCATCTGCGCAGGCAGCCCCCCACCACCACCCCGCCCTCACCAGCTGCTGGTCCGCCAAAGCCCCGCCAGCTGCACCTGCTCGGCCTGCGGCTCCCAGCGGGGAAGAGCCCAGGCCACGGGGTCAACTGCGCAGGTAGCCCACCACCACCACCCCACCCTCACTGGCTGCTCGTCCACCGGTGCTCCGGACCGCCTGGGGCCACGCAAGAAGCCCGCACAGGCAGGGAGGGAAGGAAGCCCAGCTTACCTTGCTCTGCTCCCTTTGGAAGCGACTGCCAGGATCCCCTCTCCGCGTCTTTTGGCACGCACGCCTGTTGCTGGTCTTCTCACACGCATGAGCGCCAGAAACCAGACCAGCTGGCCAGTGCGCATGCACACTCTGGAAACAGGAAGATCATCTTCCTGGAGCACGCATGTGCAATGGGCAGCTGCTCTTCTGGTTTCTGGCACGCCCGTGCGCATGAAAACCAGCTGGCCGGCGCACCGGAACCCGGAAGAGCAAGGGCCAACGGCTCCGTGTGCCCGGAGAAATGGCTCTGCGTGCCACTTCTGGCACACGTACCATAGGTTTGCCATCACGGCTTTAGGAGGCCATTCCCTCCTTTTATCAGTTCTCCCACATAGGGAGAAGACTGAAGCAAAATCGGAGATGAGGACCTCTGTCTTCTGCTATTACCTATTATCTTCTAGCAGCAGAGCCATCCCCTGTTATTTGAACATTGTCAATACTTCAGGTAGAGCTATTTGACTTCACTTCAAATCAGAGAAGGGAAGAAAAATGTTTGTGGAGACTTATGGAATATTAATGTCCTGACACACTTAGGAGAATTTGTTGTTGTGGGTAGTAGGCAATATAATTGTTTGTTCTAACAAGATTATCTGGAAACCTTTTTAATATTTTTTTTTCTTCTGCCTTGTTCTTATTACCTGATTGTTAGGTGAATTTATCAAGGCATTATATGAGTCAGATGAGAACTGTGAAGTGGATCCCAGCAAAAGTCCACCTAATGAATTAGCTGATCACCAGGCAAATCTCAAAATGTGTTGTGAGCTAGCCTTCTGCAAAATTGTCAATACCTACTGGTGAGTGGATGAAGGATTATTTCTTGTCATTTACAGGGATTACTTGCCATTAGACTGTGACAATACTGATGAACTGGAGTTGGACCTAGCCTGATCACCCAGTCTTATCCATATTATATCAACTTACTAGCAATGAAATTCGTGACACTGGAAGAATTAGTTCCCAAGCTTATGAAAGTGGTTATTAGTATTTATTGATAATTCTACCCTAGATAGGGGTTTTTTTTCCAAGTGAAGACAAGAAATACCCTTTATCAGTGTGTTGATAAATAAAATACTAGACTTTCATAGCAAGAGAAGCAACTTCATTTGTTTATCCCAATGGGAATTTGCCAAATGTTGTTATCTTTTCAGTGTCTTTCCTCGGGAGCTGAAGGAGGTATTTGCATCATGGAAGCAGCAGTGCCTCAAACGGGGAAAGCAGGATATCAGCGAACGCCTGATCAGTGCTTCGCTTTTCCTCCGATTCCTTTGCCCAGCCATCATGTCTCCAAGCCTCTTCAACCTCATGCAGGAATACCCAGATGATAGTACCTCTCGGGCACTCACACTAATTGCAAAGGTTATCCAAAACTTAGCAAATTTCACAAGGCAAGTGATATTTCATTATTTGTAATGATCCTTAAGGGATTTGCTGTTATTTTATCATTGTGACGTGTGTTATTTCATAGGAATAATTTGGCAACAGCTGTAACATACAGCTGTTTTGCCTTATCTCTATTCATAGTATATGGAGACGTCTATATGTGCTGAAATTCCATGTTCAAAAACGTGCATTTGAAAGTTACATTTCTCTGTTTCAGATCAAAAAGCTATGAAAACATTATAAACAGAAGTCCCCACTTGAATAGTAGGATGTAGGTTAGTGGAGCAGGATGAGTTGCATCCAAGGCCAGTGTTTACAGAAGAGGAAGCAGCCTGTCCTTAGTCCTTATATTGGTTAGCTTTCACTAGTGGTATTCCCAATCCTACTACATCACTTTCTCCAATTAGAAGTAGACCGCATGTATTTTTATTTGGTATTGTGTGTTAGTGATATTGCAAAAATAACTGCAGTATGACCCTCCATCTGGATGCAACTAACACTGCCCCTATGGGTACTAAGGGAAGATCTTTTTACTCCAAAAGTTTATAAAAAAATATTTCCCTCAGGGCAGCAGTAAAAGATGATACAGTATACTAAATTCATTCCTTTGTCCTTGCTATTGTCTATGGTCTTTACTGCCTCCAGCTGATGAAATTTCTAATTTCAATACTTAAATTAGACTTTATGTGTAATTTGGACTTCATTTGCCACTATTACAGATTGGGGCCAAAGAAGATAATTAAGATAATGCTATTATTATTAACAGGTGGACTCAGGTGCGGCTTCTCCTTTTTTCTCCTAATTCTTGACAAATAAATTTTGTGATGCCAAGAAAACCTCTAACGATAGTGGGGGGGGGGAGGAAGGGGAGTACAATGACTGCTCTCTCACACTAACTTTGTGTCTCTATAATGACTACTTGCAACATTATTTAAGTATTACGTGTAGAAATTGCCATTCAGTCACAGAAATATTGTTTTGCGTCTTGGACTATCTTAAGCAACATTGTAAGACCACGCTGTTTCCTGCCAAACTGCTGACCTCCTTTCTCCTCTCTCCCTGTTTTCCTCTCCCCAACTCAGATTTGGGAACAAAGAAGAATATATTACCTTTATGAATGCCTTTCTAGAGCATGAATGGACACATATGAAATGCTTCTTGGCAGAAATTTCTAACGAGGACACCATTTCTAATAAGCCAGGATTTGGAGGATACATAGATCTGGGAAAGGAGTTTGCTGTCTTGCATTCTTTGCTGTGGGAAGTTGTCTGGGAGGTGGACAAGGTAAATTAGTTTGAAGGCTGGGAAGGGCTGGCTGGACACAACTTTGTCCAAGGAGTGTCCACAAGCTGCTTCCTGGGTAATGATTAAAGTTAACTTTAACTTAAAAAAAAGTATGAGGTTATAACATCATCCATTTCTTAAAAGAGTGTAGACTAAGCATTGGGAATCAGTAGAAAGACAGTGGTGAAATTTAATTGGCACTGAACTTCCATCACTTTGGGCTTGGGTTAAGTTGCACTAAATTCTAAAGCAAATGAACTCATTTGCATCATATCCATCATTTATATTGCTTTAGAACAATTTTGTTTTAAAGAAAATTATGTTTGATTCATTATCTTCTCCTAAAATAAAAGCCATATTCTAATAGTTTGGAGAGAGCCAGTTTGATGTAGTGGTTAAGGCACCAGGCTAGAAACTGAGAGATGGTGAGTTCTAGTCTAATCTAGTCCTGCTTTAGACACACAAACCCAACTGGATGACCTTGGGCCAAACACATTCTCTCAATCCTAGGAAGGAGGCAGTGGCAAACTACTTCTGAAATCTTGCTAAGAAAATTGCAGGAGGTAGTCCAGGCAGATGCCAAGAGTCAACCATATGTATGTATACATACATGCATGCATGCATGCATACATTCCTATGTGGTGCTGCTTCCTTTATTGAGAATCATCAGTGATGATCGGGCAAGAAGTTACTATCATTTTTCAAGGGATCACTTGAGATCCAATGCAGGAAGTTACGGAATACTGTTTGTAGAGTTGTGTTTATAAACAAATTATATGCTTAATGTTCATCCCTGTCAGTAGTTATAAGACAAAATACGATTTAAATACCTTTGTATATGTCTTTGCACTTCCTTATGGTTTCTTTCAGTGCTCTTGCTGCTCTCAAATTATAGCAGAATGCATTCAGTTGACCACAATCTCTCCCCCCACAGGCAAACATTTGCTTCCAACAAAAATCCCTTTTTAGTTTTCTGGATTACACTTTAATTTAATAGTGATTTTAGTATTACTCCATCCCACCCTGTCTCCTCTACCCTGGGCTTTGATTGCAATTTGTTTTGCAGGATAGATATGCATTAGTTTTATGAGCATTAACTTTTTTATTTTGGAGGCTCAATTTTTAATTTCTATTTCTTTTTCTTTCCTCAATGTCTGCTGTACCCTGTTTCATCTCCTCCATCCATGGGTCACCGGATCACTGTGGTCCTGCTGCTCCATTACAATGCATTGTGGTTTTTCACACCCACATACAAATGCCCATCTTTTCTTACAACTCATCCATCCACATTCATTGTTTAATTTAAAATAAAAACTGAAATAATGAATGCCACGTTGCTTATTGTCAAATCAGGGTGAAAATTCCTTCCTACAGGCAACAGTAGAAAAATTGGGTCCTTTGCCACGCATTCTCGATGACATCGCAAAGGATACAACCCACCCTCTGCCAATCCAGCAACAGTTGAGACGTTATCCCGATCATAATTCAAGCCCCAATGTCTCTTCTGGGCTGCAAAAAATATTTGAAGACCCAGCTGACAGGTATGCGTTGTCTGCCTATTGAAATTATTTGGAAGAAAGAGAGATGCATAATGTTGTTCAGCTTGATGGGAAAAGTAAGAACTAAAATTCAGAGTAATGCCGTAATTACAAGAGTGGGGCTTTGCTGAAAGCAATAGCTTAGTTATGATAGTGCTTTATCCTCCTAACTGTGGATAATTGCTTTATTCAGCCCAGTATTTTTAACTCTACATGTGCTTCTCCAAGTCACAAGCTTTGTCGAAATTTGCTACCTGAGATCTTGTTAACTGGCAATAATAGGATGAGTTCTTCTATGTATAAACATGTACTCGTATCAATGTGAACTACAGCCTATCCTTTAAACTCAGAAACCGTATAAGAGAGGGTGTGTATGTGTGACTCTGTGTGTGTAAAGTGGAATAACATTCCAAAATATGCTACCTATGACCTACAGTCTGAAGAGGAAGAATCCAAAATTCTACTACCACAATTTAAGAGTTCCTGCAACCTGCCAATAAGTTTTAGTCACAGTTGACACTGTTTAATCAGATACTGTACTGATAATGTAATAAGAGGAGCACTAGGAGCAGTTAACTTGTATGCAGAGACGATGCTCTGCTGACAAGTGAAGAATTTATTTTCTTGTATTAAAAGTATTTAACATGGTATAATGGATAAGAATATTTTTTCTACTTCATCACAGTAAACCTTAACAACAAAAGTAGGCTGATTATATCTTCTTTCATGGATCGGACTTCATACTATTAGGCTTACTGTATTGGAGTTCTTATTTCACAGCAAAGATGTTGCCACATTTTCTCTAGATTTTTGTCAATGCGGGTTATGAATAATTATTGCTATGACAAATAAAGCCTCCCTGTTCACCAATAAAGGGACACATTATGACAAATTTGGGTTTTTATCTTACCTCTATGTCAGGAGTCCCCAACTCCCCAGCCGTGGTCCACCTCCGGGCCTTGAGTCATTTGGAAGCGGGCACACGCACATCCCCATTTATGCAAACAGTGGGCAAGAGCATGTGTGCGCGATCCATTTGTGTGAGCGGTGGGCACACATGCCCACCGCTCACAGATGGAGCTGCATACACACACGCTTGCTCGCCACTCGTGCAGAATCCCCCCTCTCCCCCCCCACCGGTCCACAAAGCTGAAAAAGTTGGTGAACTCTGCTTTATGTCATGAATGAGTAAGGGAGGCATGTTGGGCAGACAGATCTTCTTTTGAATAATTACGGTTTTATCTTTTATGTGCTTTATACTTTTTATCCATATACATCTGAAAGGAGTAATTTCTTCCCATTGTGGCCTTTTTACTTATGCTTATGGGTGAAGCCATTAATGGAAATACAAAACAAAAATAAGAGCAGTAGAATGTAGTTTCTATGATTCTCCTGCAGCAACCTGGAGCCTTGTGGATAGATTGAGGCAGGCTAAAATTATTAAGATTAGAATGCTAAAACAAATGTATAGATTAGGCATTGCATTATTTAAGATAGCTACCAGAGTAGAGCCAAATGTTCCTTTTCAGAACAATGTTGCTCACTTAAAGCAACCAGCAGCTTATCTCTTTCAACAATCATTGCTTCCGAATGGGAGCCGAGATGACTTTTGGTTCCATTCCCATTCATAAATAACACCCCTGCCCACCAAGACTATTCCACTTGGATGACTCAAATATGGAGATTAATATGGAACCAGAGAAATTGTTTAAGCAGAAATAAGTGTGTGTGCATGCAAATAAGCAGATATAATGTTAAGACTGTGATTGTTTTGATTGTTTCTCAGTGAGCGCAAGTTAAAGTCAGCCCCTCCAGCAAATGAAGAATATTTCAAAGGCAAATTGCTCTTGATGCAGCAAACGTCATCCCGGAGTGTGACTTATTCAGATCAAGGCGACGAGACCAATCTGCCCAATGTCCGAAGCATATCGCTGATGAATCTCCAGGATCCCAATGTCACACAGTGTGAATCTGGATCCATGATGCACGAGGCCCCGGTACGTTTATCTGGCAGTCAGATTTCAGTCATCCAGGTGGCAAATATCAAGCAGCTCAGAACACCACAGACCGCCCCCCAAGTCAGGAGACCTCTTCATTCGGCATTAAACCAGCAAGGCATTCTTCAGGCTCTTTTTTTCCAGAATCCAGTTTATCATCTCAACAATTGTCCTCAGCCAATTCCTAAAGTGTCCATGGAATCAAGCCTGGATAACCTGAGTGTCACCAGTTCCCGAAGCCAGAATAGTGAAGACCTTAAACTTAGTGTACCCAGCAATAGCAGCATGGAGGATTATGCCAAACGCAGCACCCAGAATGAAGATTTTTCTGGTCAGGGCACCCTATTGGACAAACGAGTTATGCCAGCTCATCAGAATTACACTGTGCAGGTCCAAATCCACAAAGCGGACCAAGCAAGTTCCAGCTCAATGGTCAGATCACCCCACTCACTTCCCCACAGTGCTTCTCTTCGAAGCACAGGCAGTATGTCTGTAGCATCTGCCACGATGGCAATGGAGCCTCTTCAGGAGGGAAATCAATCCCGGCAGCAGTCTTCCTCCTCCCGAGAGAGCCCAGTTCCCAAAGTGCGAGCCATTCAGCGGCAGCAAACACAGCAGGTAGGATCATCTGTCGTTGTTTTTTTAAATTTTAAATAGGAGACCACATTTTCTTTTTTTAGGATATATATTTTGTGAGACATATGATCTGCAGTACAGGTAGTCCTCGAGTTACAAATGTAATGGGGACTGCCCATTCCATTCGTAACCCGAGGATTGGTGGGAGTGAATCTCGTACCTTGAACACGATCACTCCCTCCTTTCGCCCACGCATTCGCTAATCGAATGCACGGTTTGTTAAGTGCATATGACGTATTTCAGGGTGGGGAAGGCCATGGGGGGGGGCTAGTGATGGAACAGGCCACCTGCTTAAGACCACTCAAGGCCTCCCCAGCCCACTGAAATACCTCATGCTCCCCACAATTGCTTCCCCCCACACACACCCAACCTGCTGCGCCGGGTCACTTACTGTGCAAAGATCTAGCAAGCTGTCTCCTCTCCAGCTTCTCAGCTGTGCGTGCCCCTCCGAAGCTCCATTTTGGCATGGGTAGGCCTCATCCGGTATTTTGCAGCCTGAAACGGAGCTCCGGAGGGGCAGAGGCGGGCCCAACCCTCCGAAGCTCCGTTTTGGTGTGCGCAGGCCTCGTCCGGCACTTTGCAGCCCAAAACAGAGCTCCCTCCGAAGCTCCATTTTGGGCTGCAAAGTGCCGGACGAGGCCTTCGCATGCCAAAATGGAGCTGCAGAGCTCTCTTTTGGGCTGCAAAGGCTTTTTGCAAACATGGCAAAAGGCTTTGCAAACAGAGGGAAAGCTTAGATGTTTCAGGCCTTCCCTCCATTTGCAAAGCCTTTTGCTGAAGATCTTGTCCAGGCCTCCGTTTGCAGAGAACAAAGGCCTAAAGTACTGTGAGACCACAAGAGATCAATAGCATGAGATCTCGCGCTACTGATCCTGCGTGATCTTGCAGTAATTTAGGCCTCCATTCTCTGCATACTCACCGAAGGCATGAAGCGCCAAAACAGGCCAAGAAAGCGAAGGATCTCTAGATCTTCGCAAGGTGAGTATCCACAGGCCTAGTGCCTATGAAGACCCGGCGTGGAGGGGGAAGGGGAATAGGCAGGGCGAATGTTGCAGAGCCTCTGTGGTCGTTCGTAAGGGTGAACAACTGGCATGGTCCTGCAACATTCATAGTTTTGGGACTTGTTTGTAAACACTAGGGGGCGCTTATTGCGTAACTTCAAACGTTTGCTAAGGGAATGCTCGTAACCCAGAGATTACCTGTATTTTTGTGGTATGTTGGATAGGAGGTATAGGAAACTGCAACTAGCTCCTTTGGGATCATGAACAAGAAGAGTTTGTGATGTAGACAGACAGACAGACTTCTTCATACATGGTGCCATTAGCCATGGTTTTGCTACCCACAGTAGAATCTTTCTCATTTCTGTATTTTATTCCTTGCATGAAATGGCAGGCAGCCTTTCATAATCATAAAGAACTTTTTTCATAGCCTTGGTATTTGTGGCACTAATGTTGGAATGGTGCCCCAAAGAGTAACAAAGGCCATTGGTAGTTTGGTATGCCTCTTCAGCCTCCACACTCTCTGTTCCTTGGACAACAGCTGTTCAGTGGCACGTGAATGGAGTTGTGTCTCCAGCAACAAGCAAAATAATCACACAATCTCATTCTTGAGCTTGATATTTGGCACGTTTTCAAAAAAGATTGAAGGCATACAATATTTGGTGTGCCTGTTTTATTTACACTTGTGTGTATGCATATATGTGTATATATAAGAGAGGAAAAAATAACTTCACCAAATAGAAAATACAGCATATATGAATAGAGAAATGTTTTTGATATGATAAAAACAGGCTTCAGAAATAGAGAAAGGGAGAAATGATATCATCTATTTACTACTTTACCACCATAATGACTGATTATGAGATATATAATGATCAAATAGTCATTCTTAACGATTAAAATGGCTTCATTCATCATCTTTATATTAAAGTGTGACTCTGGGTGACATTCACTAAAAAAGGTTAATAATGTAAAAACCAATCAATAGTTTAAAAAAACTTATTACAGGTAGTCCTTGACTTACAACCACATTTGAGCCCCGAATTTTAGTTGTAACTTGTTGGGTCATAAGTCATGAGACTGGACCTAATTTTACATCTGTTTTTACAACAGTTGGTAAATGAGTCACCAGTGTTGTTAAATAAATCATATGGTCATTAAGTGAAACATCTGGTTGTAAGTCCAAATCCAGCTTATCCACTGGGCACAAAACAACAACAAAAAGTCACAAAATGTGATAATGTGACCCTGGAATGCTACAATCAGTTGTAAATATGAGCCAATTGCTCAGTACTTGAAATGTGATCACTTGACCACAGGGAGGGTGCAGTAGTTGTTACTTCGAGGACCAGTCATAAGTCAAGGGCTACTTGTACAATTTTAAAAAGGCAAGGAGAGAACAACAGATATTAACAATAATGGAGCCACCTCAACACTTTACCATTCCCTTGGGGGCCCCAAGCCTGATGACATAGCCAAGTCTTGAGGGACTTGTAAAAAATTAACATCTTCAGTTGAAGCCTGTTGTTCCCCATCCTGACCCTCACAGTCTCCAGGCACCAGAACAAGACATCAAAGTATCACTTAATTCACCAGGGGCAGAGATGTATAATTAGCATATTGATGACACTTCAGCCCATGGCAGTGGATGAGCTCACCCAGCAGCTTCAGAGAGTGGTTGAATCAGCGAGGAGAAAGCACCAAACCCTGCAGCATCCCAGCCCACGTAGTAGGAACCAGGAGTGGGATCTCTTACCCTCCCCCATCCCTACTGACTGGTATCGATCCTGGAGAAGGAGACGAACCAGCACAATACAGTGCTGCCCACCTCACTCCCCAGAGCCAGCTCAAAAAGATACCATGGTGGATTTACTGAAGGCTGCTGAGAGGTCAAGCAGAGCAAGGATGGTTGCACAACCCCCATTCCACTCCCTCCACAATCATTCCTCAGCATTTGGTGAACAAACTGGGCCTATTAGATTTTAATACTGCTTTATGCAATTGGATACTGGATTTCCTTATTGATAGGCCCCAGTTTGTGCAAGTTGGAAGAAAAGTCTCCAATTCCATCTCCTTGAGTACAGGTTCCCCACAGGGCTTTGTCTAGAGTCCGCTACAGTTCACCTTGATGATCCACGACTGCTGTGCCAAATCTGCTACGAATCACATTGTGAAGTATGTGGATGACACGGCAGTGGTGGGTCTTATCTGGGACGACAATGAAGATACTTATAGGGAAGAGGTGAAGGCTGTGGTGAACTGGTGCAATAAAAGTAACCTGGTTCTAAATGTTCTAAATGTTTATAAAACAAAGGAGATAATCGTAGATTTTAGAAAGAGCTGTCATGGTCATACTCCACTCAGTGTCAAGGATACAGGTGGTTAACAGTATTAAGTATCTGGGGATGTAGATAACTAACAATCTGAACTGGTCTCTCCACACGTCATCCTTAGTGAAGTGTGCAAACCAGCGCCTGCATTTCCTGTGTTGGATGAGGAGAGCACATCTTTCTCCTTCTGTCCTGACCATTTTTACAGAGGCACAATTGAGAGCGTTTTAACAAACTGCATCACTGTTTGGTTTGGTGGCAGCAGCGCCTCAGATAGAAAGTCCATTCAGAGAGTGGTAAAGACAGCCGAGAAGATGATAGGAAGCTCGATTCCTGTTATTCAGGATACTGCTTATAAGTGCTTTGTGCTTAGAGCTCAAAGCATAGTTAGAGACCCCACACACTCACTTCACGGTCTGTTTCTGTTGCTCCCCTCTGGGAGGACGTTTTGAAGTATTTCTAGCAGGACTACCTGATTCTGTAACAGCTTTGTTCCCTATGCCATCCGTCTGGCAAACTCTCAGGATTTGTTTCTCTCGCCATGTACATGTATACATCCGAACTAGACTGTGTTGTTTCTCTGTGTCATATAATATATGTGGATACATGCATAATTTTGTATTTATTTATTTATTTATTTATCTTGTCATGTTTATATTAGAGGTGGAGACCCTTTGAGAGCTGTATGCAACATGCATTTTAATGTATGTCGATTAGTGTACATTCAAAGTGACAATAAAGTTAGTCTAAGTCCAGAAATCATCTAAAAGTGCAACCAGTGCTATTTCTGTCCCTTATCAGGCCTGAATCCTGACTTAAAGGGATTGGTTATTGGTAAGTCACTGGGTATCTTAGGATGATTTTGGCTAAGAAATTGGCCATGAAAACCAGCACTGATGGATTTTGCATAACATACAAAGAAAATCCAGGCACTCCTCTTTTAATCCATAAATCTCTTAGAAACAGCTACCAGTATAATGTACATGTGTGCATAGATGTATGTGTGCCACTATGCTTACATAGTCCTTGGTTAAAAAGGCATTTTCATATGATTATCCTCCAGGGAGAAGTATTTGTGCCTTCAGGGTATATTCCTGGAAATGCTGGCAAATAAACAAGCTCTTACTTGAAGAAAGTAGAGACTTGTGCAGCTGAGTTCTTGGTTGCTAGGTGGAAAGAAGCAAAATAGCTTCTAGCTGTGATTGATGCATTTGTGTGGCCCCATGTAAATCCAGAGGAGCTCTCCTTTTGCAATTTGACTACTCATCTCAATTGATAGGCTTCCTTCTGTTTCCTAATTGAAAACGGAGTAGTCTTGCTTCAAACAGCTGTGATGGTGTTTGTGATGTTATTAGATCCTTTGGCATCCCTTGATGCTGCTCCTATGCCTGGAGTCAGTTTAATTGTTCTCTTGGTCAAAGCCTGGGGCTTCTGAGGGTGCCAATTTTTTCCTCCCTTGACTCCAGTGGGTTGAATCTACTTGTTCATTCCATTCTTGCAAAAACTCTTTGGTATGTTGCAAGCACAAGGGATATTTCCATGAATACTGGCACACATTTTTAAATTACAATTAAAATTTCTAATTAGAATTACAGAGATGGAAACAATATATTTCTGTAGGTGAATATATGAATGTATGACTTTCCATTGACCTTTGCATTTGCTTTTCATTTTGAAAGATTTAGTTAAAATATCTTTTGTTTTTAAAGAACACTTGTCTCACATAAAAATGTCTATTCATGAGCATAATATGAGTAAAGATAAATACTGTGGCCAGAGAACACAGTGCCTTTGTAGAAGTGTGTGAAAGTAGCATATGTTCAGTATCTGTACTGCATATGTTCCTATTTCTAACCTCAAAAATAATAATAAAACTTCTTGTTGTTAGTTGCGAAGTCGTGTCCGATCCATCGCGACCCCATGGACAACGTTCCTCCAGGCCTTCCTGTCCTCTACCATCCCCCGGAGTCCATTTAAGCTCACCGACTGCTTCAGTGACTCCATCCAGCCACCTCATTCTCTGTTGTCCCCTTCTTCTTTTGCCCTCAATCTTTCCCAGCATTAGGCTCTTCTCCAGTGAGTCCTTCCTTCTCATTAGGTGGCCAAAGTATTTGAGTTTCATCTTCAGGATCTGGCCTTCTAAAGAGCAGTCAGGGTTGATCTCCTCTAGAACTTACCGGTTTGATCACCT
>QLTV01003398.1:1466471-1477284 GCA_003457575.1 Thermophis baileyi
AGGGTGATGTCTCTGCTTTTTAGTATGCTGTCTAGATTTGCAATGCCTTTCCTCCCCAGGAGCAAGCGTCTTTTAATTTCTTGGCTGCAGTCCCCATCTGCGGTGAACTTGGAGCCCAGGAAAATAAAATCTGTCACTATCTCCATTTCTTCCCCATCTATTTGCCAGGAATTGAGAGGGCCGGATGCCATGATCTTAGTTTTCTTAATGTTGAGTTTCAAGCCAACTTTTGCACTCTCCTTCACCCGCATCAAGAATAAAATAATAATAAACAATAATAGCAACAACAACAACAACAACAACAACAACAACAACAACAATAACAACAACAACAACAACAACAACAATAATAATAATAATAATAATAATAATAATAATAATAATAATAATAATAATAAAAAAACTACTGCCACATAGCACGCTAGATGTAACAATTGTTGATAAGTCAAAAGTATCTGGATGATGAACATTGCAGAACCTGGAGCCAGCAGAACAGCAGAAAAAGAACTGGAGAAAATCTCAAAATACAAAGAGTATCCAATAGAATAACTATGGCAAAAGAAAGCAAAGATGGTATCAATAATAATAATAGATGGCAACTTGATCACAATAGGTACCTTTGGTGCAATCCAAAACAATCCCAAAACACTTGAACACCATTGACATTGACAAGCTCGCCATCAGTCAATTGCAAATGGCAGCTTTACTTGGAACAGCTTACATCCTGCAATGATCCCTTTAGCATTATCAAACAACATCTGCCTACCCCAGGTCCTTGAGTAGAACTCAATAGATGGATAAAAATGTCAGATTCCAGTCTAAATATCTGGCTGACTCTGAGTCCAACCATAATAATAATAATAATAATAATAAATATGCAAAACTATCCTAGGGATTGAAGAGTAAATTAATCGAGGGATGATACATAAACAATAGACAATGGACACCAATCGGTCTATTTTTTCCCAGTGCAGACTGAATCATTAGAATTTGTTTTTGAAAGTCACCTTGGGAAAGAAAAAAGGACGTTTCAGATTTGGCTGAATCCCAAATCAATTCTGTGGTTCTGGGGCAAAATAGGATGCCCTTCAAACTGACTATAGCTGTGTCTGAATATTTTTGATGCTTCACAGGCATCTGCAAAATGTATTGATCCACATATATTTTTCCATGCATGGAATATAGCAATGTATTCATGAGAGCTGTAGTCCAAAATATCTAGACAGAACAAGATTGTGTATACCCTATATTGTGAATAGAAATAGCCAGATTTGCAAAAGTGTAGCAAATGGTTCCCTCTGTAGTCTCATATTCCTTGAAATAGTTCCAGGGATTAAAAAATGGCCTTCCTAAGTGATCCATATAGACTGCAGTATCAGCTGTTCTCTTTCCTGGATAGCAAGGAAGCTGATACTGCATATTTTCTGTTCTTTCAGCAGGAGATAAGAATACAGTCGCTGGTTATACTCACTTTACTTATATGTAGGGTTCCAATTAATAGCATACCATCAGTGGTGATGCTGTCTGGAGCTGTGTTCTTCTATGTACATCTCAGCCAAATATAACTCTCTTTCCTTGCTTCCTCTATACCTGTGATGGCGAACCTATGGCACGCGTGCCACAGGTGGCACGCAGAGCCATATCTGAGGGCACGCGAGGCGTTGCCCTATGTCAGCTCCAGCACGCTGGCCAGCTGATTTTCGGCCTTTCGGAGGGCGGGGGAGGCCGTTTTCACCCTCCCCAGGCTTCAGGAAAGCCTCTGAAGCTTGGGGAGGGCAAAAAACGGCCCAATGGGCCTACTGGAAGTTTGTTTCCGAACTTCCGGTGGCCCGTTGGGTCCATTTTTCACCATCCACAGGCTCCAGAGGCTTTCCTGAAGCCTGGGGAGGGTGAAAAACGGCCCAACAGGCCTACCGGAAGTCCGGAGGCTTCAGTGAGGCCTGCGTGCATGCGTGGGGGGGCAGCATGGGGGGGTTGTGTGTGCATGCGTGGGGTGGAGGGCATTGCATTATGGGTGTGGGCACGCGAGCACGTGCAATCGCGCGCGCACCCTTTTGGCACCCGAGCAAAAAAAAGTTTGCCATCACTGCTTTATACAGTGGTCCTATTGCAGAGGACCAGTACTTGCCTAAAGCACAGAGAGACCTACTTGGTCACCCAAAGATAGCTTGGCTATCACTGTCAAACTTAAAGCAACTTCCCAACTATAGTGAAGCTACAATTCCTTATTCCTTTGAGTGCTCGTGAGCATCTTAAGTATGACCAGATATGGAAATCAGTGTTCAGATATTCTAAAACTTTGTTCTTCGAAGATGCTGAAGTTGCTATAAATTGATATATATGTGCATTTCAGCAACAAAAGAATATGTTTAGAGGCAGCTACATCCAAGCTAGTGAAATTGGTTCAAGACAGAGTGAATATATGGAGCAGGGCATGCCAAAGTCTTCCACAGGTGCAGCCATGAAATTCTAAGCTTGTACTAAAACTTAGAGTGTCAGTGCTCCTAGTTACGATTTATCAAAATAGTTGCAAGCAACCTGTCATGGTTCCGAGTAATGATCCCAACCAAGTCAGAACTCTGAGACTGGAACTCTTCTCAAAGATTCTCTTTATTGGGTACATCATATCGGCACGTTCAAATGTGAAGCCAACTCTAAATATTTCCCGTGGTTCAGTATAATTAAAAGAATAAATGGTTCCCTCCCCCCAAGTGTCACAGACCACATTGCCCAACTGGGTAAATGGCAGTCTCTTCAGGCACTCCCCTCCTTTCTTGCTCAGCACTTGTTGAGATGACCTTGGCTCTACCAGCCTCTGCCTGTGTTATGTCTAGCACATGGTAGAATAGCATTCCAAACCTCCTATCCTCCCCACATCTGTGTGGCAACTGAGAAACAAACAGACAAAAAATGCCTCAGCCAGAGTCATTTTGAAAGTTGACAATCAGCCCCCCCTTACAGAGTAAAAGCACCTGAAAGATACTAAGCACAAGTACACATTAATTCTCCATTAACTCCCTCTTCCCTCAGGTGGTTCTTTTGGTTTCTGAGGATTCTTGTCATGAAATTTCCTAACCAGCCTCTCTGTCCTTACATCCTTGGGGTAAAGAGTAGGCTCTGACAGGGGGTAACCCTTCCATTGAACTAGATACTGTAGCTTCCCCTTATATAGCCTAGAATCTAGGATTCGTTTTACATCATAATGGGTTTCCCCTTCTACTACTATGGGATCAGGACCTCCCCGAGCTACTGGTCTTAGCTCCGAACCTATTACTGGCTTCAATAAGCTGCTGTGGAAGACAGGATGCACTTTCTCCAGTAGGCAGAGTAGTTTTAGCTCCACCCTGACCAGGTTGATGACTTTCACTATTGGGAATGGGCCCAGGAACTTCGGACATAGTTTTTTGCAAGGCAGTTTTAATTTTAAGTATTTAGTGGAGAGGTAAACCTTTTCCCCAATGTGAAACAGTCTCTGAGGAGACCGCCTCTTATCTGCCTGCTCCTTTTGAACCTCTGCTGCTTTAGTTAGCACTTGCTTTACATTTCCCCAAGCACTCTGCAACTAATCGACCCACTCTGTCAGAATGACTGAGGAGGGGTGGTCCTGACGGTACTCAGGCATTGGGAAAAAATCCACTCCATTCACTACCTTAAAGGGAGTAAGTCCCGTGCTACTATGCACTGCATTGTTATACGCAACTTCAGCAAACGGCAGGAGCTCTGCCCAATTGGTTTGCTGGTAGTTAACGTAACATCTCAAGTATTGTTCCACCATTGCATTAGCTCGTTCTGCTGCACCATTGGTACTCAGTTGAAAACCCAAGCTAAGACCTTGGGTGGAACCAATCGACCGTATGAATTCCCTCCAAAATTTGGCCATAAATTGAACCCCCCGATCTGAGATGATTCTCCTTGGTACTTCATGCAGCTGGTAGATGTGTTTCAGGAACAGCTTCACAAGTTTGTGGGATCTGAGGGTAGTCTGGAACAGGCTATAAAGTGAGCCTGTTTTGAAAATAGATCAATTACTGTCCAAATAATTGTATTTCTGCTGTTCTCAGGGAGTTCCACTATGAAGTCCATCACGATTTCCTCCCAGGGTTGGGGTGGCTCAGCTACTTGTTGCAGTAACCTGGTCTCTTCTTCATCATTGCGCAAGTCACAAAGCTTTTAACATAACTCTCTATGTCCTTTTTCATTCTTGGCCACCAAAACTGCCTCTTGGCCAGGTGTAGGGTGTTCAAAAACCCAAAGCGTCCAGTTTGTTTGGCATCGTGGCTTCTCTGCAGAACTTGGACTTGTAGGGTACTTGGGACATACAGTTTGGCCTCCTTCCTTGCTAACCCATCCCTGGTGGTCAGGGGTTGCTGGTGGTCTTTGAACCAGGGGTCGGAATGTAGCTCGGCCTTGAGCTTGTGGGTCAACTCATTACTGGGCTCAACTGACTGTTTTCTGGCTCGTCGCCTCGTGGTCACTTGGGCTGCTTGCTGAGGGAGGGGGTGATTGCATTGACCACTTCCCCCCTGCTGCTCTTGTACTGGGGCATTCAGGAAAGAGCCCAGGAAGTTTCTTCCCTCCAAGATATGCTTTAAGGTGAAATTGAACCACTTGAAGTACTGTGCCCATCAGACCTGTTTGGGTGATCAGTCCATATTTCAAAAGGCACCTTGCTACCCTCTAGGAAATGTCGCCAGATCAGCAGCGCCCATCGAAAGGCAAACACCTCCTTTTCCTTACGGCCCACTGCTTCTCAGTAACAGTGAGTTTCCAAGAGGTGTAGGTACACGGCTGTAAGTCTCACCCCCCCCTCATTCTTCTGAAGAAGGATGGCCCCTATGGCCACATCACTGGCATCAGCTTGGATAACGAAAGGCTCCTTGGGGTCGGGATGCTTTAGGACCGGCTCTTTTACAAACAACCTCTTTAGTGTTTTGAATGCCTCCTGGCATTCCATAGTCCACTGGAGGGGCTGGCTTGGTCGGGGCTTAGCCGCCGTACTTCCTGTCTTCAATAGGTCTGTGATCGGCAGGGCTACTTTTGCAAACGAAGGGATGAACTGCCGATAGAAATTCGCGAACCCCAAAAAGCTCTGTAGCCGCTTGCGGGTACGAGGGGGTTGCCACTCCAAGATGGCTTTCACTTTTCACAGGGTCCATTTCCACCCCCTCGCTTGACACTCGGTAAACCAGGTTGTCCAGGTGGTTCTGGTGGAACTTGCACTTGGACAATTTAGCATATAGGTTCACTGCCAACAGTTTTTTAAGGACCTGGCGGACTAGCTTGATGTGTTCTTCCATCGTCTCAGTGAAGATCAGGATGTCATCCAAGTAAACTAGGACCCCCTTATATAGGTGCTCGTGTAGCACTTCATTAATCAGCTGCATAAACATTGCAGGGGCTCCCTGTAGCCCAAATGGCATCACTTTGAACTGGAAGCTTCCAAGCGGGCAGTTGAATTCTGTTTTCCACTCATCCCCCTATTTACAGATTACAGATTAACAGAGTTGGAAGGGACCTTATGGGTCATCTAGTCCACCCCCCGCTCAAGCAGGAGACCCTACACCATTTCTGACAAATGGCAGTCCAATCTCTTCTTGAAAGTCTCAAGTGATGAAGCTCCCACAACTTCCAAAGGCAAGCTGTTCCATTGATTGATTGTTCTCACTGTCAGAAAGTTCCTCCTTATTTCTAGGTTGAATCTCTCCTTGATCAGTTTCCATCCATTATTCCTTGTCTGGCTTTCAGGTGCTTTGGAAAATAGCTTGACCCCCTCCTCTCTATGGCAGCCCCTCAAATATTGGAACACTGCTATCATGCTATGATACTGACCTGATAATATGCCTCTCTCAAGTCTAGTTTGGTGAATATCTTTCCCTTAGCCAGGTGTGCCAGCATGTCTTTCATCAGAGGGAGAGGGTACATGTTTTCCATGCATACTCTATTAATCCCTCTAAAGTCCATGCATAATCTCATCCCATCTTTTTTTCCCTTAAACTAAACCTGGGCTGCCACTCGGGATTTCGCTGGTTGGATGAAGCCTCTGGCTAGGTTCTTGTCGATATACTCCCTCAACTTCCTAGTGGTCATGGAGTATATTTTGGGCTTAGGTAGTTTCGCCCCTGGTATGATTTCGATTGCGCAGTCTGTGGGGCGGTATGGAGGCAGTATGTCGCACTCCTTCTCACTGAACACCTCCACCAGATCCTGGTACTCTCTGGGGATGATCTGGATCCCCAGTGGTTGCTCCGACGTTGCACTCGAGTATTGAGGCTATCACCTGCATTTCGCTGGAGGGGTGGCATGTCCTGGTCATCCAGCCAGGCCAGTCCCAGGATCACCGCTTCAGTCATTTTTGGGACTATTAAAAACCGAATCATCTCCCTGTGCTGGCCCATTTCTAGCCTCACTGATTTGGTCAGATGGGTAACAGGGGTCCCCCCAATTAGCGAGCAATTGACCTGCTCGAATCTCAAGGCCCTGGATAGCCGCTTTGCTCGGATTCCCAGTTTCAACACAGTCAGCAGGCTCATTAAACACCAAGTGCACCCTGAGTCCATTACGGCATCGAACCTCCCCTGAACTCCCGACTTGGGCACCACAATTCTAATGGGAATAGTGAAGGGGCGGATTTCTACCTCATTGTCGCTGTCATAGGGCACAGGTGGTGACTCCCCTTCAGCCGGAGTTCCACTCTCCTCAGTCGAGCCAGAGGGGACCTCCATGGCCTGGTGAGCCAGACTAGTCTTCCCTGATGCCTTCCAGGTTGGCTTCCTCAGCTTCGTCGCTGTCGGCAATGCCGCCTTGGGTTTTGGGGCAGGTGCCAGGCAGTCGGCAGCTCAGTGACCATGCTGGCCACATCGGAAACACTGGATGAGGGCCCGGGTTGGTCCCACCGGCAGATCGGTGGGAGCAGTTGAGGTTACCCGCATCCCAGCTGGCTTCTTCTCGGTCTTGCGTCAGTGTTGCCTCTCGGTCTGCAACTCCTCAGTTCAATGTCTAGCACCATAGCAGCCTGGTACCATTCGTTGATCTGGTCAGGGAGCCCCGGTAGATACACACCCAGCGCAGTTCCTTGTCAAGGCCCTTTTTGAAGTGGTAGACAAGCAGTCGTTCAGGCCAGTACCGTAGCTTCCCAGTGACCCTCCGGAACTCCCGAACATACTCCTTCACCGACCGGTCCCTCTGCTTCAAGCCTCGTATCTCCACCTCTGCCCACTGGGCTCGCGTCTCATCTTGGAATCTGGCCCATAGTTCCTCCAGGAAAACCCTGGCATTCCCCAACTCTGGTGAGTCCTCATCATGGAGGCTTGCCACCCACTCCGTGGCCTCCACGTCCAGATTAGCAGCTACAGCATTCACCATCACCCTCCCGGTTGGGTAGGCTAAGACATAGTGATCCAGGTGAGCCAGTACCTAGTTCAGGAAGAAGGCCAGCTTGTCTGGGTTTCTGTCGAAGGTGACTCCAATTGGAGGGGGGGTCCACCGGCAGAGGTAGAGGCGCCCAATAACCAGGGTAGCAACCAGGGCCTGTGGGGTAAGCCCATTTGTACGGTCCAGGACCCCCAGGGGTTTGCCGCAGCCACCCCTCCAGTCTTGCCACTTCAGCCAGCTGAGGAGGCGGACTGACCAGTCGGGCTACTGCAGGTGAACTCAGGCTCCAACAGATGAGGGGTGGTTGAATCGCATGGGTCATAGTCTCCACCAATGGCTCCAGCCGGCATCTCTCCTTCACCCTCTCCACCATCTTCCCTGAGTCTTACCCATCTTCCCGGGTAGGTGGGCGGGGCTCAGGACCCCGGAGGGTTGGTTTAGTAGAGTTGGCTTGATGTCATGGTTCCGAGTAATGATCCCAACCAAGTTAGAACTCTGAGACTGGAACTCTTCTCAAAGATTCTCTTTATTGGGTACATCATATCGGCATGTTCAAATGTGAAGCCAACTCTAAATATTTCCCGTGGTTCAGTATAATTAAAAGAATAAATGGTTCCCTCCCCCCAAGTGTCACAGACCACATTGCCCAACTGGGTAAATGGCAATCTCTTCAGGCACTCCCCTCCTTTCTTGCTCAGCACTTGTTGAGATGACCTTGGCTCTACCAGCCTCTGCCTGTATTATGTCTAGCACATGGTAGAATAGCATTCCAAACCTCCTATCCTCCCCACATCTGTGTGGCAACTGAGAAACAAACAAACAAAAAATGCCTCAGCCAGAGTCATTTTGAAAATTGACAATACCTGGAACAAACATAAAGATATTAGTAAACCAATTCTGGAATTTAAATGCATTTGAGATCCATATCATTCTACCTGCAGATGCAGTCGCCTGTAGATTCTGCCACTATGTCACCTGTGGAAAGGACAGCTGCTTGGGTCTTAAACAATGGACAGTATGAGCAAGTGGAGGAAGAGGCAGAGCAAAACCCAGATGAAGCCAATCATACAGAAAAGGTAACAGTTATCTAGGTTCTAGCTTCTAGCCACATCTATAAGAAGTCATTGGAAAAGATAACGTGCAGAGATCATTGATATAAAGTTGCACAGCTCTCTTTTTCAGTTATCAAATATCTGGATGTTGCTGTTCTTCTTTTGTCAGGGCCTGGAAGCTAGGTCAGATAATTGGGGGCTAGAAGTTGTGCCAAGATAAATCAGGAATCTTTAAAATGGCTACTTTCAAAACCATTGAACTAATTTTCCTATTCTTTGGGATTCAGTTTCCTTTTAAAAATGTTTGTTAAAAGAGTTATTTTCAATTCAAGCTCTTGTAAGAGCAGTATACTTCGTGGCTGCTTCTCTTGCTTTTCTTGCTGGACCCGTTCTTGGATACTCAGGCTACTAAAAAAACTAATCCATGCTGTCACATCCTTCAAGATTTCCTGCTCTATTGTCCTTGGAAGTCAACTCAGAAGCTCCAGCTAGAAAAAGAGGCTGCGTAGTCTAGTGACAATGAGTGAAGCTGTCTGAACACATTTCTTCATACTGGCCATGATTGCCAGTATGTTTCTAGATTCAGTACAGTGTTTTCGCATGTTAATAAAGTCATTCACAACTTGAGTCCAACATGCTTAGGGGAAGCTAATAATATTCCTGTATCAGTGTAGGACCTGTTTGAAATACCATGCCATATATGAAAAAAATTACATGTTTCTGAAATGAAATTATTTTTAAATAATTTATTTAGGGCTTTCAATTGTTTCTTTCTCGTGGTACTGGCTTCAATTGTTTGTTTTTGTTGATGCTTCTTATTTAGGAAGAAATGAACGAATTCAAAGCTTCTAGTAATGACTTTTTATTATTTCTCTTATGCTGCCTTGAGCCCTGGAAACTGGCTCATGAATTAATAAATAATGAAACTTTTTTTATCTCCCTTCCTCCCGTCTTCAGTATCAGCAAGAGATTGTCAAGCTCAAGGATCGCCTGAAGGCATCAAGTCGCCGGTTGGAGGAGTATGAGCAGCGTCTCCTCGTGCAGGAACAACAAATGCAGAAACTCATTTTGGAGCACAGATCAATGATGGAAGACAGCAAGGAGCGGCTGCGAAAGCAGCAGGAGGAGAAGGATAGCCAGATGAAGAGCATCATCAGCAGGTTAGGGAGGGAGGGGCTGAAGATAGAAAGAAAGTCCTCTCTATTTCCAAAAGTAGGTTGCTCTTAGTCCAAATTCATACTGTTATTTGATATTGTTAGACTGCATCACATGACTAGGCAACCTGAGTTCAAAGTCTGTGTAGTTTATATTCAGTTTCACTGCAATGCAATTTAGGCCAAGTGATTTTAGACATATAAACTGGGAATTCTGGAAATTGAAATCCCAATTCATGTAGATGATGATATTTGGGCTGGTGTAGGCATCCCAATTTCCTTGTAGCACCCACTCAAACAATTTGGAGCTTATTCATTGAAATGCTTGCTCAAGGAATAAAACAGCAGATGGCGACCTTTTCATCTTCAGCATCTTTACTAAGCCAATGTTTTGTCTTGTTTTCTTTTGTGATGCTCCAGATATCTAGAAAGATTACTCTCCAAATTCTTTCTTTTCTTTCTTGTAGATTAATGGCTGTGGAAGAGGAGCTAAAGAAAGACCATGCAGAAATGCAAGCAACCATTGATGCTAAGCAGAAAATAATCGAGGCACAGGTAAGGAACGATGTTTTTACATACTTGTATTGTTATTACCCCTTTACCATTCCTTATCTTTCGTTGTTCTTTATTCTGAAATTAAGGCTCTGAGTCATGTTTTCAGAGGCAGCATCTTTGTGGCTCAAGATGGCTTTTCTCTTAGCCCAGAACATAATAGAATAGAATAGAATAGAATTTTTTATTGGCCAAGTGTGATTGGACACACAAGGAATTTGTCTTTGGTGCATATGCTCTCAGTGTACATAAAAAGACAAGATACATTCGTCAAGAATCATGAGGTACAACACTTAATGATTGTCATAGGGTACAAATAAGCAATCAGGAAACAATCAATATTAATATAAATCGTAAGGATACAAGCAACAAGTTACAGTCATACAGTCATTTGTGGGAGGAGATGGGTGATGGGAACAATGAGAAGGTTAATAGTAGTGCAGACTTAGTAAATAGTTTGACAGTGTTGAGGGAATTATTTGTTTAGCAGAGTGATGGCGTTCAGGGAAAAACTGTTCTTGTGTCTAGTTGT
Source organism: Thermophis baileyi (assembly GCA_003457575.1). Taxonomy (NCBI): domain Eukaryota; kingdom Metazoa; phylum Chordata; class Lepidosauria; order Squamata; family Dipsadidae; genus Thermophis; species Thermophis baileyi. The sequence goes on from QLTV01003398.1 coordinate 1,477,133, forward strand.
TCTGGTGTGCAGTGCTCTATAGCGTCGTTTTGAGGGTAGGAGTTGAAACAGTTTGTGTCCAGGATGTGAGGGGTCTGTAAATATTTTCACAGCCCTCTTTTTGACTCGTGCAGTATACAGGTCCTCAATGGAAGGCAGGTTGGTAGCAATTG
>QLTV01003398.1:1477741-1492363 GCA_003457575.1 Thermophis baileyi
TGAACTAAAGTCTACAAAGAGGACCCTTGCGTAGGTCTTTGGAGATTCAAGATGTTGTAGGATGTAGTGCAGAGCCATATTAACAGCATCATCTGTTGATCTGTTTGCTCGGTATGCAAATTGCAGGGGGTCTAACAGTGGATCCGTGATGGTTTTCAAGTGGGACAGTACTAGCCTTTCAAAGGTTTTCATAACTACAGATGTTAGAGCAACTGGTCTGTAGTCGTTCAGTTCCTTGATGGTGGGCTTCTTCGGCACTGGGATGATAGTAGAGCGTTTGAAGCAAGAAGGAACATAGCACATCTCTAGCGATTTATTGAAGATTTGGATGAAGATGGGGGCCAATTGGTCAGCACAGACTTTTAAGCAAGAAGGAGTTATCTTGTCTGGGCCTGGAGCTTTTCCTGGCTTTTGTCTGTGAAATAGGTCTTGCACTTCCTTTTCTGTGATCAAAGTGTCTATCATCCAGATACTCAAAACTTCATGTGCTGAAAGCCACGGTTGCAGAATTCTGTCCAATGCATAATGCTTTGAATTATAGCTTTTAATTGCACTTATTGTAAAATAAACAAAACAGGACAAAATAGGACTTAAAACACAAAATAATTTTGATCTTTTCTTTATAGCAATAGCAGTTAGACTTATATACCGCTTTACAGTGCTTTACAGCCCTCTCTAAGCAGTTCACAGAGTCAGCATATTGCCCCCCAGCAATCTGGGTTCTCATTTTACCCACCTCGGAAGGATGGAAGGCTGAGTCAACCTTGAGCCGGTGAGATTTGAACCGCCGAACTGCAGCTAGCAGTCAGCTGAAGTAGCCTGCAGTGCTGCACTCTAACCACTGCGCCACCTTTATGACCCTTATGAGACCTTTATCACCCTTATGAGACCTGCACATGAAAAATACCCTTTGCCTATAGAATCATCTCCTACTTTAACACTGATTGATATTAGGGTTAGCATTAGTCACATTTTCCTAAATATACCAAGACGAAAGAGCTAGAAAATGCTCTAAGCTGCTTTTGTAAATTTTCTGTGGATTTGTTGTTGTTATTACTGTTCCTTCGAGTCAATGTTGACTCCTGATGACTACCTGAACAGCTCCCTGCGGTTTTCTTGGCAAGATTTCAGAAGTAGTTTGCCATTGCTTGCTTCGTAGGGATGAGAGAGAGGGACTGTCCCAAGTCACCCAGCTTTGTGCCTAAAGTGGGACTAGAACTCATAGACGCCCAATTTCTAGCCTGGTGCCTTAACTTTTATACCAAACTATCTCACTCCAGGGCATTCCATCCACTAAAATGTACTGATATTACTTTAGTTATAATTCATATTTATAAGTGAATTTTGGATGAGTTGCGTGATGCAGAATTCTGAAGATTTTGTTTAAAAAGCTGATTTTAAGTATGGAATAATGCCACAGAATTTACAATATGGACTGCTGGATATTGAATAAAGACAGTGGCTAAATTGAAAGCAAATTTCCCCAGTTCACTGAATTGATAGAAGCATAATTTCTGTTCCTTAGTTATTTATGAATGATGTTCCATATGGTTGCTGAGAACTAGGCCCACGTGGGTTATCTTCAAGCTGTTTTATTCATTCAGAGCAGTGTAGAATCTGGCTGAAGGCTTTGTGATAGACTATTTCAACACGAGAGTGAAAAACAAAAACCCCAAACAAAATTCCCAGTATTTGAGGGGCTGCCATAAAGAAGAGGGGGTCAAATTATTCTCCAAAGCACCAGAGGGCAGGACAAGAAACAATGGTTGGAAATTAATCAAAGAGAGAAGCAACCTGGAATTAAGGAGAAAGTTCCCTAACACTGAGGACAATTAACCAGTGGAACAGCTTGCCTTCAGAAATCATGGGCGCTCCATCACTGGAGGTTTTTAAGAAGAGATTAGACAGTCACCTATCTGAAATGGTATAGGTTCTCCTGCTTAAGCAGGGGGCTGGACTAGAAGACCTCCAAGGTCCCTTCCAGCTCATTCATTCTATTCTATCCTACAGAGAAGCTTTGTGGAATCAGGAACTGCACAGAGATTGATTTCTCACCCTGTGCTTAGAATGCCCTCTTTCCATCCACTCACCAGCAAATCCTTTTTTTTCCTGTCAGTCTTTTTTTCTTTTCTTTTTTTGCCTGTTGAGGGTATGGTAGCCTGTATATCACTACTGCTTCCCCCCACCCCCCACTTAATTAACAGAGCTGTACTTTGGGCTATACATCCGTTTGTAATGGCAATTGACATCATCTCTGTGTTAAATTACACTTGTTAAAAGGGAGAGGAGATTATTCAAATGGACAAGTATGTCCAATTAGATCTCTAGTTGAGTACTGCCCTGGCCTGCCCCGTGCCCTTATGTTTCCACAACCCTAGTCTTATGCGTTCCAGTTTCCAGCTGCTCTCTGAATTTCATTGTTTGTGAATTTCATAATCCATAAGAATTCTAAAGAAATTAATAAATTTATGTTTTGCAACTTTAAAAATATTTATTTTATGACATTATGGGAAAATTATTTCTGAGAAGGAACTGATTGTTTTGTAGGGAGATGGGGAGTGAGCGGTCAGACAAAACACTGGACTTCATAAAAAATGAGTTGACTATAGGCAATTTTAATTATAGTATCATTCTGCTGTCATGACTGGACAGTTGCCCCTTTTCACAAACACATTTATACCTGTGAGATGTTAGCCTTTTCAAACCCTGGTGCCTTTCAGATGCATGCCTGTGTAGCTGTTAGTGACAAAACTCCTTCTGACCACCACATTTCACATTGTTCCTGACTATGTCCGCTGTGGGAAAATGGGTAATAAACACCTTACTCCTTCACTGATTTTATGACAGTCCTCTGGGAGACCCAAACCAGTACTGAGATTATTGAATATTCTCAAACTGTGCCAAGATATAATGGCCATATATGCTTCTGTATCTGCATCCTCACGCTGTTGGAATCTGATAGCCATGATATTTGTCAGTTAGTTTTCTCAAGTTGTCTTCAGGTTAGTGTCTTTAGAGATCCCAGATCTGTATACAGCCAAACTCTGGAATAATCTGCCCTTTTATTAGTCTACCACCATTTCCTGTTTTCCTTTGTGTAAGAGTCAGTCCTTAAACTTCTGTTGGCTTCTGGGTTCTGCCTCAGTATTTCTGTGTGATTCATGTGTACATGTATAAATTGGCAACTCCCACAGAAGAGATTCTGGAGAGCTGAAAGGGGCAAGCCTGTTGCATTTGGCTGATGGGCCAGGAAAAACTCTTAGAAGAAGTGATAAGACATTGATTTTACCTTCACTGTTTCAAATCCAGTGAAGTCCTGTTGGTTGTGGTGAACATAGACAAATGTGATCTCATTTGGTTTTGTTTTCTGTTGTTCTTGCAGGAGAAAAGGATCCTCTCCCTGGATTCGGCCAATACAAGATTGATGAGTGCCCTAACTCAAGTGAAGGAACACTATGGCATGCAGGCCCGGAGCAGCGTCTCTCCTACTAATCAGTTAATCCTTTCTATCACACAGAATGGGGAATTTAGGAAGAGCAGCTGCTAACTACAAGTTATCCCACCAAACGAATTGACATCTTTCATTTCCCTTGCCCACTCCAAGCCTGGTTGACCAACTCCCTTGGTGTTCTCCAAAATCTTCAAAATCCCTGCTTAAAAGCAGAAAATTTCAGGGAAAATTGGACTGCCTGCCACAGCCATATAATGACCTGCAATAACAACCTGCTTGGGCTTCCTTTCAACATTGCAGCTGGTAATTACATTTCCACATTTCAATTTGCTAGTTTTTCAACTTGTCTCTCTACACTAAATTTCGACCACGGCAGCAACATGTCATGGTACATAGGGCAGAGCAGGCATCAATAGTTTCCTGACTAGGTGAGCACAGAAAAGACTGTTTAATGTAAGTCAGGGGTTAAAAAAGTGAATTGAAAAACGGATATTGATTTTTTGAAAATCAAAGGTTTAAAAAACAAATGCGTAAAAATCTAATGAAAAGTTTTAAAAGGTAAACAAGTTTTGAACATTTCGTTAAAAATATGTTATTTGGGGAAATGATAGACATGTTGCTGACCCCTGTTCGCTGCTATTTAGGTTTTTTTGTTGGTTGGTTTGTTTTCTCTAATTCCTTCTATAAACAGGTTTGGGGTTTTTTTGACAATTTAGATTGTTTTTAAATTTAGATGTTATTAGTCAGCTGTTTACATAGACCCAAGAACAAGGAGTTTTATCTGAAATGCACTACCTCACCCTGCCTTCCATTCCAGCAATGAGACTGACATTTGATAGCAGGTGAGACAGGAATACTATTCAAGAGTCTTTACCGAAAACATTTCACCCCGGTGGGGCAAGACAACTGCATCACGCAACTCATCCATTATCTCCCTGGCATTTCCTAGCTGTCAGGAATGACAGTGTACACATTTCTTATCAAGGGCTGTTTTCTTCATCTCCTGCATTTGTAATTATGTCGGCACCTGTTGATATCTTGCAGTGGAGAGTGAACCCTATCCATTCCTTCTCACAGCCCACATTTTCCTCTTGGTGATTTGGCTCTCCATTCCCATATTAACCTGGGTACCTATTTGTTATGGCAGGCAACCTTCTTACATGGAGAGGCAATTTACTCTCTTTTTCAGTCAGGATTCTTCTCTTCTTCCGCAGAGCAAAATCGGAAGTTCTACTTCCTTTCTCACTGTAAAGTTCCTTTGTGGTGGTTTTAAAAAGGACTGTAAGCTTGTCCTGAACAGTTCACACAGGTATCTAGATATTCTTTTAATACAGAAAAAGTAACTCTACAGAAATTATGTCCTTACAGAACAAAAATAAGCTCACTTAACAGAAGGAAATTAAAAATGTTAATCCCTGTGTGGCATTCAGCCCGTTCACCAAGCCACTTGTCAGCCGTCCCATTTGGCCATTTAAAGAGGCTTCGGCTTCTCAGTCCTCAGTTTGGGACGCATGCACACCAACTGTGCCCCTGCCCCGGTCTGCAGCGCCGCTGGGGCTTCTTGAGCCAGAGGCTCCTCCAGCTTCTTCTTCTCCTCCGATTCTTTGCTTGTTGCCCACATCTCGGGTCTTTGGCCTCCTGGTGGGATCCAGGTAGGCACTACTGTGAGAAGTGACCATCCCATTTGGCACATTCAACAAAAGAAACTCTTGGCTCTTTATAATTACCAAGAGTGTAGCTTTATTGAAAACTCCATCTAGGTATAGCAGAAACAAAGTCAGTTCTGGGATTTTCCTACAAAAACCCCTGTAGGTAAAACCACATTTTCCCCTCCGTGCCACCCAGAGTTCATAGTTTACCAATTGAGTTCAGTTCTTTTGTTTTTGGAAAGACTGTCTTTGCTGTTCACGTAATCTTCATAACTTGTCCTTGGTGGATAACGTCTTGCTGGCAACAGAAGGCACTCTTGCATTCTGTAGACTTCCCCCCCTTAGGAATTTACACCCCCCCCCTATCACTGTATGGCCCACTGCGAGTGAAAGCAGATGCAGGCAACTATGGAGTAGAGTCAGGTTTGACACCACTGTTCAGCTGTCTCTCTCCTCATCCGCAACTACCTTACTCTTTTCTTGCACAATGAACCATAAACCATCCTTAAAGCCAATTATTTTCCTCTCAATGGCTAGTATTTCACTCTTCTTCTTGATAAAGACAGAAGACAAACTCTTTACTTGTGGTCAGAGGAGGACAGCCCTGAGATAAAGAATCTTTTTGTGGTGCTCCAGAAAGTGGCAAGCAGGAAAAGGCATACATAACCTTCCCCAGTAGCATGGCATTCAAGGGATTAGACTTCAATGTTCTCATTTAATCGGCAAACTGAAAGCATGCAACAAAAGTCCCAAGCAGTGGACAGAAGACTTCAAAGGCCAGGAGTTGGCAAAAAGTGGACCATGGACCTTAACTTGCCTACTGGCTGTTCATTCAGCCTGCAAGTAAATTAATAGGGCCAAGCTTCTGGTGCAAGGGGCAGGACTGAAGTTTGAGGTGCTAGTGAGCAGTGCTAGTGACAGCCGCCTTGTTGGCAAGCTGGCACTGTCCAATCGCTACCATGCTCCTTGGCCTGAAGATCTGCCAGACACACCCACAGAGGTGGAGGAGGGATGAGATCTGGCCCTTTCCAGAACAAACTTCCTGACCCTGGTCTAGGCATTCAAGTGTGCAGTTTCAGGATGCCAGAGGTTCAAATCTCTGGACACATGAAGTCCAAACCGGCCAGTTCTATCCAACAAGGGAAGCTCAGCCAATGGTGGCTTCTATGCCAGTACCCTGTGGGGACTACTGAAGGATGGGAAGAGCTTGGCTGGTTGACAAGACACGTGAAGTGTTCACTGTAACATGCAACTGCTCAAAGACTGGCTTCTGGTCCTCTGACTGCAGGAGCAGCTGCTTTGGGGACTGCTGGCTGGATCGGCCTCAGGTGCTTGGTTGCTCACCAGCTCTTCGGGCTGATGCTTGCTTGACCCATCCAGAACACATTTCTTGCCATCAGGATCCTCTGAATCTGAGCTACCCATGGCATGCCCTCTTCCAGGAAGAAATGAGCAAAAAAAAACCCAAAAAGCAGAGAAGGGTAGAGGATTTTTTCTTTCTTAATAACATAGTGGAGAGAAGTAGGGCTGCATCCAAAGCAACTTTTCCTCCATCTACAATATTCACCAAGAGAGGACTATAGTCCCTATCATATTCTGTATGATTTCAGGAGTACTTACAGTGTTTCTTATTAATAAAGAAAGCTAATGAGATCCTACTGCCATATAGGCAGTTCTCTTAGAGTAGCCCCCCCCCCCAATCTTTGGGCACCAGGGACCAGTTCCGTGGAGAATGGTTTTTCCATGGACCAGAGGGGGCGTGGTTTTGCGTGCTGCCTGCATCCTGCGGATGGGGCTTCCCTTGTTTGCATGGCCCAATGCCTTGTTGTGCCAAAACAATTATAATTTTCACATCCAGGAAGAGGAGAAATGCCTATCTCTATTCAAGACCAGTCTCACATTATAGTCACTAAAGACCTGTATGGAGAGTCTCTAAAAGTCCCCAGTTAAATTCTCACCCGTAACAGTATAAGTGGAATAGTCAAATAGTTCAATGAAAACAAAATCCCCTTTCTGACATTAAAGCTAGGAATCCAGAGATAGTATTAATCTTTTTATCGTTTTTGAAATTATAATATTTAGTTTATTCAAGAAAAGTTTCAAATAAAACACACAAAATAGTGAAAAAAACAAAAAAAGAAAAAAACAAAAGCAACAAACAAGACATTTAAAAAGTGTCTTAAAAAATTAACACATAATATCCTCCCTAGTTGAATGTTCATTAATATAATACAACAATGTTAATCTCCCACCCCTTACAAAACAGACCAAAAAAACCCTTTAAACTACTCAACTACTGAATCTATTTACATATTGTTAGTCTGCCATCTATATATTTTATCGATAACAAAATAGTTAACAGGAAAAACAAAAGTGATAAGAATAATATATAAAAATAATAAAGATTATCATTAATAATGAAAATGAGACGAGATTAAAATTCCAAAACCCTCTGTTAACAAACTGTTATTGTAAACAGCTTGTAGAAAATTTACCATAGCTTCTTTTGAAACTTTTTTATTGGTTTATCAAAATATAAAATACAAAGAAAAAATCAAAAAAGTAAGGAAAAACTAGGAAGAGGGGGAGGGGAAAGAAAAAATATATGGTATAAAGAGGGAAAAGGAAAGAAAAAGGCACCAACTTCCGACTCTCTTTAGCACAATAGAAGATAACATTACAACCGCAACTGTTTACTTTTACACAACAGTATGTACAAGCCATTCCTACAACAATAAACCTTTCTAATTAGCAGAAACAAAACGAAAGTTTCACTTTTTTTATTGCAAGCACAAAATCCGGAAGCAATTTCAAAATAGAAATAAGGTTAGCTATATTCTCTTCTTTGCATAAAAGAATCAGTTTGACCAACTCTGTTTCTCTTTGGTGTGGGAAATAATATATGCTTCTGTTAACTCATTAATCTTTATCATAATTCATATTAAGAGAATCCTCTATATTATTATTATTTTTTAAGTAACCCTAAAGGGAGAAAACACTTTTTCTAGTATTGATATTTTACTAACTTTAAAAATACTCAAGTATTATATATAGGGGGGGGGGACCCTTTATTTTAAACCCAGAACCCAAAACACAATACTACATTAGAGCTTTCATTCAGTTATATATATCACACCAATATAAATCCAATTAACTCCAATTAGCTCATTGAATTCAAATCTCTCCCTCAAGTTTATCCTCATGGATTGGATCTTTTTCTTATTTTTAAATTTAATCAATAGTATTTTACAAACGTTGTACAGCATTACATAAAAAGACAGAAGATATGCATTTACAAACTCATTTTATACATAGAAAACTACCTTAAAGCTTTCTTTCAATACATATATCAAACTTATAAAAATCCATCCTAACTAATTAAGTCATTAAATTTAAGTCACTCCCTTCAGCTTATCTTCATGGAATGAAATCTTTTTCTGTAGCCCCTCCACCCCAAGTTTTAGCAGGCAGTTGCTTTGAAGCACAGCTCCTGAAGTTACTTGCAGACCTCAGCTGTATCGGAGGATCTTGAGGGGTAATTCTTAGACACGCCCTACCCCAGGAGAGTCATATAAACTGAAGGAATGCCAGTCCCTTCAGTTAGTAGTTGAAGAGCTACAGCCCTGAAAAAAAAACCTTCAGGGATCCCTCCCTGGGCATGTATTCAGTTGGCCATTTTTTCACCGGAACTGAGTGGGTTGATAATTTTCAACACCTAATTGCACCTCTTGCTTTTTTATATTTAATACCGATTTGATTTGCAAAGTAAGTTATTCTCTGTAAAGACTTATGAAAGATTTCCCTAACAAAAGACTCAAGCTCAGGTTTAAGCATCTTCGTAGCTCCCTCTAGTGCTCAAAAAGTTTTTTTTATTTTTTTTATTTTTTATTTTTCTAGCCAGAGTTCATAAAAATCGGGGACTTTCAACAACCCACAACAAAACAATCCAGAGCTACAGATTATTTCAAAAGTAGTGTAATAAAACCACAACTTTCTAGAAAAGATACTTCACACTTCCTTCTTTTAGCTTGTGGCCAGCAACCCTTTCCCTTGTCCTTTAACAATAAAGAAGTCTTAAAAATGACACAGAGCTTCAAAAAGGAGTAACAGGCTGTGACTAAAGAGAGCGTCTTTTAGCTAATAGAGATAATAATCTCATAAATTAATAAATGAAAGGCATGACTTATTGTCCGTTTAAAAAATAAATTCCAAAACTGCTGTTTTATCCAACAACGAAGTGATTGCAACCCTCTGCCCTCAGCTACGACTCACCATCTGCTTCAAAGCACAGCTTCTGAAACTGCTTGCAGACCGTTGCTGTATGGGAGGATCTTGAGGGATGATTCTAGGGCTCTCACTAACCCAGGAGAGTCAGATAAATGAAAGGAAAGCCTCTTCCTTCTGTTAGTGAGTTGAAACAAATGACAGTCCAGAGAGAGACATTCTCTCTGGGCATGTCAGTTGCCAGCCATATCACAGGAAGTCCTTCCAGAATCATATCTATAGCCCGCTTCACATGGCCAAGTCTGACTCGAGGATCTTGACCCCGAGCATCATGGTCTGGGACTGATCCAGCCCACAATAATCTGGATGTATGCTGATGAACAGACCAATGGAGCTCTGGGCTTCTCCTCACCTGTGCTGTCCCCCCCCTTCTCTCTCTCTCACGCGCGCGCGCACACACACACACACACACACACACACACACAACTGTGGTTTATTGGGTTTATTAATATTCCTCAGCAACTCCCTTCACCAAAACCCCAAAACTGTCCCAATTAAGTCCAGCCACAAGCAGACTAACGGTAATCCACAGAGTAATGGCCAATGAGTCCACAAGGCACTTGAAAGTTTCCCAATCAAAATAAAGCCACCAGGCAAAATTAAATCCACAATACTAGAGGGTTCATGAGGCAAGAAAAGTCCAGAGTTCACAAGGCACAATCCAAGTCAAGGCACAGTGTCAATCCAAAGCAAGGCAGGAATCACAATGACCAGAAAACACACAGCTAGGAAATGAACACGTTGTTCCAAGCATCGCCTCCATCTGTCTGATGTGCTAAATAGCCAGCTTCCGTGCAGCCTATCAAGAAGGGTGAGGCTTTCTCCTCATGAGTAACATGGCTGAACTTCTCTGCTCCTGCCTTTTCTCTCCCCTACGTGTTCTTGGATCAGGTGTAGAAGGCAGTTCCTCTTCCTCATCACTGATTGGTTGAAGCTACGTGCTTTCCCCACCTCAGGGCTGTCCTGCTGCAGCTGCTTCAGCCAAATCCCTCTCAGAGGGCTGCTTGGAGCTATTGGTCAACTCCCCTCCAGATGTGCCTGGAACTGGTTCATCCTCCTCCAAACTGACATCTGGAGAGGTATCTGGGGAAGCATCCAGGGAAGTCATCATATCACCTTGGCTAGCTTTACCAGCATAGGCTCCATTTCAGAGTCTCTGCTAGCCTGGTTTCTGTTGTTGGAAGCAGCCAACAAATCCCCTTGAATGCCATGCAGTTAAACTTATAATCCCCTGGCATCCCAAAACTCTAATTCTTTGAATTTTGACTACTGGCCAACACATCCACAATGGCTAGATCTTTGGAACATGATCTAACTATCCTATCCACTCATTTGAGCTCTCCCTGCTTGAAAGTTGTTGCAAGCAAGCTCACCAAGAGTTTGAGAGTTATTTTGTACTAAGTGTGAGCTTTTGCTCATGCCCTGCCTGTCACTGACTGTATTTGCTTACTCCTCCATAAAGCTCCTAGCAAACTGCACCTCTGTATGTGATTGTGTCTGGCCTGGAACTTATTTCCCTTTGCTTTTTTCTGTCTTTGTCTTTTTCAACTTCTTCCTTAGCTGTTTCAGCTACCTATTTTCAACCGTAGCCAAAGTTTGAAAAAAGACAATCCCCAAATTTTCCAGTAAAATTCTGAAATCATATTTAGCAAGGGCCCACCTCATCTCCGCACCAGAACCACTTTTTCCTGCCATATTTTGACTTTAAGAGGCATTCTCCTTTACCACTACAAGGCATTCCTTATTTAAAGACATTTCTTTATTTGTTGTCCTTTATTCATTCTTGTAAATATATTTTAATATGAATTTAAATGATAACAAACCTTCTCTTACACATTTGTCAAATGTACTGGCAAAACCTTTTCTGATCTCATCCTCTGCCTCTGTGGAGGCTACTGATAGGCTGCCCTTGGCCAGGGTGCTTACACCTGGTTCTCAGCCATGATTTGCCAACTCCTGACCAAGAAGAAAGCAGTATTTATTATTATATAATTTCCTCAGATTTGTTTTATTAAAAAAAACCATCCATGAATACCTGCCAGTTTTCCAGAAATATATTTATCAAAGTTTTCTTTACTTTTGGTTCTGTTTTTACAGGAAGCTTGCATTTTAAGAAACATTTTTTCATAAACTTTGTTTTTTTCCATTACAATTTTGGCTTCTGATAATAAGAACAGAGGCTGATATAGATTCTTTTAGATCCTGGAATTGTGACTGTTTTTTTAAAAATGGGGATAGCTGTCAGTCTTTCCCAGATAGACCAGATAGGAAACACAGCCAAATGAGTTAATTCTACCTTATCATAAAGCTACATTACAAGTCTGAAAGTACAAATCTCTAGCCATCTCCTTTAGAAGCTAGAGATAGTTCCTTCTGTATCTCTCCACCCATTATGCAGCTGTAGGCTGTGCCCTCTCTTATCTCAGCATTCCCTAGGCAGCATTACCATTACAATTGTTTACAGTCTAAATATGGGGAGTGAATTGTTTTGAATTCTTGTTTTGAACAGAGAAGCAATTGGTACCTTCTTAACCCTGTACCAATCCCTACTTTCTCCAAACAACTCCTTTAGTCACAGTGCATTTTGTCTCTCTTATTACCATTATAAAAATCAACAAATTTATCTAACTAGTATTTTTCCACTCACAAAAATCAAATCATTTTCTAAGTAAAGAAAATGCTTGTGATGGATTAAAATTTATGCAGTGAGGAAACAAACTCCTTTAGAGTTATCCATTTTTAATTTTAAAGTATTTAAAAAAGCATGTTCAACTAATTAAAAATTAAAATTCAACTTGAAAGAGGAATTAGTTTGGATGGTTCCTTTAAGAGATTTGTATTTCAGCTAAGATGAATGTAGGGGTGGGATCCTACCGGTGTAACAACCAGTTGCTTTGCACGCGCACACAATTTAGAGACTACTCACCTTCCACATTGCTGCCAGCAAGGAAAACAGCTGAGGCGTGGCAATCCCCTCTGCCGCGCCGATCATCTGAGCTTTGGAAACGGAAATATAGGTGAGTATAACGCAGGGGCGGGGGGGCGGGCCCACTTCAAAATCGGAGCGAAGCAATTCGCCCACGGCTGAAAGTCGGAGCTAACGGTTCCCCTGAACCGGTCCGACCCGGTAGAATCCCACCACTGGATGGATGGCCATCATTTTCTACTCTGGGTGTACATGAAGCCGAGTCAAAACTACATGGCATCATGATACTACGTGATAGAATTTGAGGCTGTCAGCCATAGTGCCTTTTGTTGCACTAGAACCATTTTCTCCCCAGATAAAGCAATTTGCTAAAGATTTAATGAAATCCTTAATTGCTCCTCTTATATTCATGCTTTAAAAAAAAGATGGAAAAGACAAATGCTGGCAATAAAATAATTTCAATATCACATTCCTAAATAGCCTCAGATACATTTCTTAAACTGGGATATCTCTGAGAACAGCCCGAGATCAACATTCTGCTCTTTGTGTGGGAAATCAGCTATATTTTTCAGGGAAGCCCAAGCAGGTCTGTTCAAGTGCATGGTGGTAGCAGGCTGAAAGAGACACCAAGTCCCAGGATGGCTGAATTTCACAGTCCTCTGAAAGAAGTAGAATCATTCTGGAACAACTGATGGGTTGGTCTATACATTTGTATCAACCTGCCATTGAAATGAGAAAGAGTTGGGTTAGGGAAATGAGTTCCACTTGGCTGTCTCTTAGTCATGAAATGGTGCAATTTCAGAAATGCAAGCTTGTAGGCAGCTTTGTAATAGTCTGGGTTGCGATTGTAATGCCACCTTCCCAAATTTAGTTTGGTGTTGGTAAAATGAGATCTATGGCCTTTGATTAGACTATCCCCCATAGTCTAAGAGATGGGACGAGAGGGGTATGTTGGTGAGAGCTTTTATGAATTTTGTAAGTACAACAATACACTTTCTTCAGGGCCTTAATGAAAATTATCTTACCAGACATTTGTTTTCAGTGTTAGTTTTCAATAATTTATTTCTATCTGGATCTTTATTTTATGACTCCACACCCCACCCATCCTCCAAACCACAGTCCTGTATTTTTCTGCTCATAGTGCTGGATTCCTCAGGTCCCCAGGATCTACTTCTGCATTTCATTGTCTGGGTTTGTTCTAAAGAAGATTTATTTTTGTTCTGTGAATATTTTTGAACAGGTTCTTGTATATGTACAGATAGAGATACATTTGAGGTCTTTTATTGATATTCCTATAAAGAATTACAAAATAAAGTTTAACTTTAAAACAGTTTTGACTCAGTCTTTCTCTGCACTAATAAAAGTTTGAACTGTTACAGAACTGTTGAATATTCCCAACCTTAACAATGAACTTGTAACAGGGCTCACACTCTTGTGGCTGAGCTTCACCCATCCCTGTGGTTTCTTAGCACAACTGTCTAGTGTGACATGCTGTCAGGGAGAAAGGAAGGAAGGAAGGAAGGTCATGCAAATCATAGATAGGAAATTGGATATTGCACTGGAATTACTGAAAAATGGTATCTTGGAAGAAGATGTGAGTGTAGAATCGAGATTTTTTTAATTTTCAAGCTGCTGAAAGCATTCCCAAGACATTTGTGGACTCTCCTTGTGTGAAGGTTTCTCAGAGAAAAAAGTATACACTTTCTCGGATGAGGCAGCATATGAGCCCATATATGACAAAATTTGCATTACATTCTTTGATGTTATGATAGAGGAAATGATCATTCAATTAAAAGAAAGATTAAAATAGTGAAAATTAGGAACATAGTGTACAGTTGCAAGAAAAAGTATGTGAACCCCTTGGGATTACATGGAGTTTTGCATGAATTGGTCATAAAATGTGCTCTGAACGTCATCTAAGTCACAACAATAGAAAAACACAGTCTGCTTAAAATAATACTACACAAACATTAGATGTTGCCATGGTTTAATTGAACATAACATGTAAACATTCACAGTGCAGGGAGGAAAAAGTATGTGAGCCCCTAGCCTAATGACTTCTCCAAGAGCTAATTGGAGCCAGGAGTGAGCCAACCTTGACTCCAATCAGTGTGATGATATTGGATGTGTGGCTGACAGCTGTCCTGCCCTTTAAAAACACACACCTGGTTTGGGTTTACTGGTTTCAAGAAGCACTGTCTGATGTGAACCATGCCTCGCAGAAAAGAGCGCTCAGAAGACCTACGATCAAGAATTGTTGACGTGCATGAAGCTGGAAAGGTTTACAAAAGTATCTCCAAAAGCCTTGATGT
>QLTV01003398.1:1492939-1519591 GCA_003457575.1 Thermophis baileyi
AGTTTCTCCAGATCGTTGTGCAGGTCTGATATGCAACTCCAGGAAACGTTTGGTTGAGGTTATTGCTGCCAAAGGAGGGTCAACCAGTTATTAAGTCCAAAGGTTCACATACTTTTTCCTCCCTGCACTGTGAATGTTTACATGTTATGTTCAATTAAACCATGGCAACATCTAATGTTTGTGTAGTATTATTTTAAGCAGACTGTGTTTTTCTATTGTTGTGACTTAGATGACGTTCAGAGCACATTTTATGACCAATTCATGCAAAACTCCACGTAATCCCAAGGGGTTCACATACTTTTTCTTGCAACTGTATATGAATTTGTATTTGATATTCATTAGCAGAAACGAGTAATGAAAACAAAAGGGACAAAACTCTATTTTCCCACATTGCAGGAGATAGATTCTGCCAAGTAGGTAGTTGTACAATCAATCTCAAGCAAAATGCAGCTTTGGTGTGCCTTCAGCTGGCATAGCTTACTTGCAACATTCAAGGTAAATATCCCAAAGGGTGTGACACTTGCGTTTTTCTGTCAACATCTCTATTTCTCACAAGTAGCAGTTGTTTGCTACTGTTAATAGATTAGAGATGCCTCTCTTTTTTCAAAGAACAGTCTCTTGCTTTGCGTGGTCACCTCTTCGTCCTACCAAATAAACATATGTGCACCAACTTGCCTTTCCTGTTACCTTAAATAATTCTTGGGAGAAACATCAGCAAGATTGGTTTAAATTCCACCCCAAACCCGGGCTCTATTGTGTGCCAGATTCACTCATTTCTGATAATTTCAAATAAGAGAGATCCATTCAATAAACTACAAAGCATACAGTAGTTTCCAATTGTACAATAATTTGTTGCTGAAATAGCAAATTCTGTAAAGGTAGGGTGACATCTTGTGGCAACTAAGCTGAAGTACATGCATGCTCATGTTTTTTACATCCTTTTTTACAAAAATTCTGCTCCAGGAACCTGGCTGGCAGGATTCCAAAGATTTCCTCTAAAAAACACAACAAAAGCCAAAGATTGGCCAACCCTAAAAGAGTTCCATGTCCTGTATCCCTGGGATCAATAGGAAAACAGTATTGATTGTATTTGGCATGGCCAAATCAGAGCCATCCTCTGATGCCTGCGTCAGAAAGCTAATAAAAGATGAGAGGGTCTGTTCCAACATTGTTCAACTATCTTATTTATTCCTGCACTTAAGGTTTATAATTAAAAATTTTCCTAAAGGTTCAGAGTTTTATATATATATTTCCTGCAGTTTTCGCTACAAGTCTAGTTCCAAAAGCCACTGGCTAACAATTAATAGAAAGAGAATCTGTGGTTAAATCTGTCAGTAGAATATACTTGTCTCAGAAATTAAGCCATGCAGATTTCATATTGTGGGCATATTACAAATAAACTGCAAAAGGCACATATGTTTCCATTTCTGTTTGGCTTTATAAATCCCAGTCCACCACAGAACGGGAGGAATTCAATTCAGTTTCATTCTGCTTTTTTTCTTGGATTTTTGCTTAGGTTAGAGCAACAATATGTCTGCTTCTGTCATCTCTTCATTGTTTACACCTGACCAGTTTCAGACTTGTTCATTATTATCAGATAATTAGTCTGCATCATCAGTTTTCCACAGAAACTGTCTTCTATAGGAAGAATGCAGGTAGTCCTTGCCTTACATCAATTCATTTAGTGACTGTTCAAAGTTACAACGGCACTGAAAAAAGTGACTTATGACCGTTTTTCACAGTTACGACCTTTGCAGCATCCCCTTGGTCACATGATCAAAATTCCGATGGTTGGCAACAGGTTCATATTTATGGTGGTTGCTGTGTTCTGAGGTCACGTGATCAGCTTTTGCGAACTTCTGACAAGCAAAGTCAATGGGGAATCCAGATTCACTTAATAACCATGTTACTAACTTAACATATGCAATGATTCCCTTAACAACTGGCAAGAAAAGTTGTAAAATGGACAAACTCACTTAACAAATGTTTCACTTAGCAACATAAATTTTGGGCTCAGTTGTGGTCGTAATTGGAGGACTACCTGCATATATCACAGTTCTTTTACATTTGTTCTAGTAGATAACTAAAAAAGTTCCAAACCCAATCACAGAATGTTGAGGCTAGGGAAGGGCAAGTACAGAATAAAAGATCTGAGAGTCATACCCGAATCTAGACTAAAATCTGGTTTAGCACTGGAAGTTTGCATAACATCACTGGTAGAAGGCCGCCTGTCAGCTGAAAGGCTGTGGCCAATGTCAGCAAATCACAATGGATGAATGAACTTCATTCCAGAAAGCTGTGTAACTGACCATTGGATGCTTGACAGCTCACTCATATTTATGACAGTTGCAGTGTCCAAGAGTCATGTGATCCCCTTTTCTGACCTTCTGACAAGCAAAGTCAATGGGGAATCCAGATTCACTTAATAACCATGTTACTAACTTAACATATGCAATGATTCCCTTAACAACTGGCAAGAAAAGTTGTAAAATGGACAAACTCACTTAACAAATGTTTCACTTAGCAACATAAATTTTGGGCTCAGTTGTGGTCGTAATTGGAGGACTACCTGCATATATCACAGTTCTTTTACATTTGTTCTAGTAGATAACTAAAAAAGTTCCAAACCCAATCACAGAATGTTGAGGCTAGGGAAGGGCAAGTACAGAATAAAAGATCTGAGAGTCATACCCGAATCTAGACTAAAATCTGGTTTAGCACTGGAAGTTTGCATAACATCACTGGTAGAAGGCCGCCTGTCAGCTGAAAGGCTGTGGCCAATGTCAGCAAATCACAATGGATGAATGAACTTCATTCCAGAAAGCTGTGTAACTGATATTGAACCAGACTGGCAAGGGGGTGGAGGCAGATGGAGGAACTAAATTCTTGCTCTAGATTTTCACTACCCCACTAGTACTTTGTATATAAGCTGCCACATTTATCTGACATGCAAAATCTGCTATCTGATATAACTTGTACCAAAGTAATACAAAATGATCAAAACATACGAGAAAAAAATAAATTTTTGGTGATTGTTTATATAATTTTTTAAAAAGGAAAATAAAACTAATGCAAACTAATGTAAAGTAAGAAAAGAAAAAGAAAAAGTAAGAAATAAAAAAAAGCTAAAAATGCAAAAAAGGGAAAAAGTATAATGAAAATAGAAAAGAAAAAAGATATAAAGTAGCTTCCAATCTTCTTTACAACAATTATAAATGCAATTATAAATTTACTTTTTACTCTAGTTACAAAGTAACTATCTTCTTTCTACAATCTAACCCAGGGGTGTCTAACTCAAGGCCCGCTTAGATCTCAGCAATATTAAAGTCTATGTGATCTTCTATTTCCATATTTTTGTTAACATCTTAATGTTAGATATGTGTTGGATATTTTGGAATATTTGTAGCAACATAATGAAAAACAAAGTGTGTTGATTTTCTTAGATGCAGAGAAGGCCTTTGGCAATTTTAACTGGGCTTTCTTGTTCAAGGTTTTGGAAGATAGGAATTTTGGAGAGTGCTTTATAAAATGGGTAAGATCAATTTATACTTCACAAAAGTATAAATAATTATTAATGGAGATCTAACAAAACCCTATAAGATAAAAAAGGAACAACACAGAGATGCCCACTGTCTCTTCTTTAGCTTGGTTCTTGAAATACTGAATAGAGATATAAGACAAGGCAGGAGGATTATGGACAAAAGGAGAAGGGACAGCAGAGGATAAGATGATTAGATAATGTCATCAACGCAGCAGGCATGGGTTTGGGTAGACTCAGGGAGACAGTGGAGGACAAGAGGGCCTGGCGTGCTATGGTCCATGGGATCATAAAAAGTTGGACACAATTTAGCAAATGAACAACAGGAGGATTGTGAGAATAAATATTTTAAAAGCAACGTATAAGTTAAGGACTTTTGTAGATCACTCAGTGTTGATATTGGAAGACCTTTAAAAGTAATTGGAACATTAAGGGGAAGATTAGAAGAATTTGGTGCATTAGCAGATTCTAAGATTAATAAACAGAATTTTGGTCAAGTATTCTGTCTGGGTTCTATCATCACCACCACCCCATCTCCCAAGTCCTGCTTGCTGTCTCATCATAAGCTTATCAGGGGCTGTTTCTGGCAGGAATGAGCAAAGAACACCAAGAAGCTAATCCCAGATGCCTAGCTAAACCTAGACGGCTCCTGTATTGGGAAGCAACAGTATAGAAAGATGCTGGAGGCAGATGATCACTTTAGTGACAGCGACAAAGGCATCAATTCACACCATGTGGGAGAAACCAATGGTAAAACATTCCTTATTTTACCAAGAAAACTACATGTACACTCTATTAAAGTGACAGCTGGATTTTGAATTTGCAGGACAGAAAAGAGGATTGGTGCTTTTGAACTTTGGTGTTGGGGAGGACTCCTGAGAATACTATGAATAGTCAAGTAAACAAACAATTTGATCATCCAACAAATCAGTCCAGGGTTCTCACCAAAGCACAAATGACCAGGCTTAAATTATTATATCTTGGATACAATATGTGAAGACCCAGCTCTCTGGAGAAATCGATAAGGCTGGGAAAAGTGAAAGAAAAGAGAAAAAGAGGATGACCAGCAGCAAAGTGGATGACTCAATTATAACAGCAATGGGTACACCATTTTAAGATCTGAAGTGTCCTGGAGAAAGTCTATCTATGTGGGGTGTTCATTTATTTAGTTAAAACATTTAAATAGCCATCTTCTAACCCACTTTGGGCAGCTCCCAATCAAAAGTTAAAACAATATATAAAATCATATTAAAACTATAAAACTAAACAGATTAAAACACTAAAAACAACAAAGACCTAGTGCCAAGTCAATGGCAAATTACCCAATCTTACCCAGCACTTGAGGGACAAGCCAAAAGTCTTCAAAGCTTTACAGAAGGCTGAGAGAGTAGAGGCTTGCTAAGCTTCAAGGGGTAGAGTATTCTATAGGGCAGAGGCTGCCACAGGGTAATCTATGGAATACTGAAAGTCTGCAGAAGTCCACCATTCTAGGAGCATGAGCCATTGAAGGGTACAGGTGATGATACAAATAGCAATGTGAGGACTAACATTTAGAAATGTGACAGTAGCAGGTAAGTCATGAGTGCAGTGAGCAACTGGGAGCCTGCTTCTGCTATCTTAAGCAGAATTGTGACCTTATAAAATAATGAAAAAAGAGATAAACCGTGGGGGCCCTTGTATACACTGCCAGCAATTCATGTCCAGATATAGGTGCTGCCATATCAAATCTATATAAGTAAACCTTGTCAAAGAGACTGGAAGGCAATTAAGAGACATGCAATACCTCAAACAATAGACATGAGCTTAAAATATCCAAAAGTGTGACCTAGTGCTCACAAGATACGTGGATTGGGCTGATGACCCTGGTACTTGTAAGTCTACAAGTGGCTACTTGTTCCAGTTAGGAAACTTCCCAGTTTCTTGATCTAGCAAAAAGCAAAGCTCATTGGGATTGCTTTCTACAGAAACAGAATACATCTCATGCAAGCCAATAAACAATTTAGTTGAGTCAAGAAGATCTTGGAGCACCAATATCACAGTCAACCATTTTACATGAGGACAATCAAGGATGTATACAGCAAACAGTGAAAAGATAAATGTCAAAACCAAGCACATTGGTGTTGAATACCATTGTTTACAGGATCTAGCTGAACAAAATGTGGTTGTGCTTAAATATCATCAGTGTGAAACTGATATGATTGGAGAAGATATTATAAAGCCATTGCACTAAATACCAATTTTTACCAGGAGGGCATGTCCAAACCAAAATGCAGGGACTTCAGTTGTCCTCCCCAAAGAAGCCATATTTCCCATTCCTTATTTTCCCAGTATTAGCCAATGTAAAGTGAAACTCTAACTCTGGCCATTCCAATTCACAAATTATATTTCCTACAAAACTCTCTCGGTCATATTTGGCTAGACTTAAGAGAAATGGTCGGCAGTTCCCTACACAGCATCACAATAGTCTCTTATCTGCATGAGCCATAAGGAGACGAGAGGAAACAAGGAGACAGGACTCCATGATAAATACTTGGAGTCTCATTTGACTTATGGAGTCATGCCCAACAACTGTTCTGACAACTGTCATCAGTGGCTGTATTTTCCATTCCTCTCCTGATATTTTTTGCTCTTGCTATTCCTTCCCCTTGTTTTAGATCTAGACTAAAATTAGGTTGACAGCTGTTTCTTTCCCATCAAGAAAAAATGTATTGTAGCTAAGGATGGGATTTTGTATCATTTACTAGGAACAAAATGCAGGGGATTTTCTCAATGTGTAGAATAGTGGATTAAGTCTGGATCCAACCCCTCAACTCATGATATGTTTTCCGCAAGCAAAATCAATGGGGAAACCAGCAGGAAGTTGGAAGTTGCTCCCACTGCTTTTTTGCCTGTCCCTGGTCATTCTGTTTCTTTGTTTAGATAAGTAAATACTGACTAATATTGAAGTTTGTTCATTATACCAAACAACAATGAAACTGAAGCAAGATCCCGGAACATTATATTGAAAGATGAGATGAGATTGCAAATAATTTTAGACTCCCGCCGCTCGTATGACAGCTTTCAACGCATATTTTTCTTTCCCTTGGGAGACAATGGCTGGCATCATTAGCTCCAAATGATGAACAACAAGAAACTGACAACAATGCCTTACTATGTATATTGAATAACGAACCATGAGAGTAAGTTTATTAAGTCTAAAATTCTGTCATTTCCAACCTCCAATCTCTGGGGCTGCTCTTCCCAGTGAGACAAACTAGTTTGGATCTTCTACCCCTTTATTGTAAGTAAACAAAGGGAGACAAGAATGAAGGCAGGGGAGCTCTGGTCAAGAGTAGATCTCTGAGTTCGATGAAAGGAGTCTCTTCTTGCTGTTTCCTCAGAGCTCAGATCAAGACAATTGTGAGACATTATAGGAATAGTTCTGGGGTAATACCGTAATAGAGCTGGGTGGAAATGCCTGGTTTGCTTTGGTCCAGTCCAATGACTGTCTTTCAGTCCAATCTATTTTTCAGAGTTATTGTAAAGATAATATGGTGGAAGGTCCCCCCCCCACCCCCAATGCACAATCTTGACTTGCAGAGGAAAGGTAGGTTATATGTGTTAACAACAACCCATACTTTTTCTGGGACATAAGCAATATGATGAAGATTACTTTGGGAGGGAATAGCAAAGAGAATTCTAAGCACTCTATTAATCCGTCATCAATGTACTAAAAAGATAAAGGCAAAGTAATTTTAAAGAGATTGAGTACTCGGAAAAGAAATGAATTCCTGGTACACCAGAGATAGCATGAATAGATGCATTTTACAGTACTGAATTGTTTCATGTGTATGTGGGCACCTCCAAGGTCCTGAGAGGTGTTCCCATACACATTACTCTGTATTCAATCAGCTTTCTCTGCTCCCAGGAATAGCTTTGAACTTTGAACGTTTGAGAGATGAAAGCCAGGATGGTATTATAGTTTGTGGGTGGAAGCACTGCAAAATCATGATAATTCACGGCTGACATTTTCAGAAGAACAAGCAGTACCCTTCAAAGCCTGCTGGTTTTGATGGCACTGTGTGTACCTTTGAAAATATTAGCTCAGGATTCCTAGAACTCAAGAGATTCTCACTGATGGGCCCACAGGTTGCCAATGAATGGGTGGCCTGTCTTAGTGCCTTGACATTTACAATAAGCTTCAGTTAAATTCATTTGTCTTTTAGAAGGAAAGCTTTTTTTTCCTCCTCACGCATCATTCTGCAAAAAGCTGAAACTCATTTTTTTTTCTCTCCTTCCACTAGATGGACCTAAAGCATTTCCTACTACCTACAATACTACCTATTGTGGTAAACCTGATTTTTTTCTCTTCTTTTTTTTTTTTTCAAATTAATTGTGTTACTTATTCATTGCTTTTTAGTGAATCCAGAGAACTTTTCACAGCTGAGTGCCTATGGTGTACGGATGTTCATTTTCCCAGCATTCAGACAATTTATGTGGCAGGAAAACTATCAGTTACCTGTAAGTAAATAGGTCCATTGCACTAGTGTGGAGTGAGGAGAAAATGGAGCATGATTCTCAGAATTATGGGCATTTGGGGATAATGCCAGTGACATCACTGGAGATTTATTCACCAAAGCAATCCCAGCCGGCTGCTCCTGCAATGCTTTTCTCGAGATGTTGGCTTACTCAAAAGGGCAAGAGTTGCAGCTCCTAAAATAATAAAGCTGAGAGGGTTGTGTTTTATACAGACAGGCCTGACAGATAATGCTTTGTTCCATGTCTAGGAGGAGGAATCTGAGAGGGAAATGGGACTGAATTCAGACATTACACTTTTCAAGTGTACAAGGCAGGCCCAAAAAGGATTACATACAAATGCATGTGCAACACAGCCTGCACAACACACAGACCACGGACCACATGTGGCCCACCAAGCACCCTTGTGTGGTCCACCCATTTTTTAAAAGAATAACCATTCTACTACATCCAAATGTCTCACCTCCAACAAAGATCCACCACTATTGCCACCACTGCATCTTTCACAAAGACTGGCTGCCAAGCATCTCCAACATTGCTAGGTCCATCACTGCTACTGCACTGTACCGCCGGCTACTAAAGACTTGATTGGTGTGCAGTCATAGCTCAGCTCTTCTTCTCTGCCAATCCTCCAGAGGCCTCCAGTGTCAACAGTAGGACAGAAATTGCCAGATGCTCTTCAGCCTCTAACTGTTCAAAGGCCCAAAAAGAGCACCAACCAAACAGGGGCTCATATCTTTCTTCTAACCTTTCATAGATAGATATGGATATAGATATGATTCTTTTTCAATATACCAATTACAAAAAATATCCCAAAACACTTAACTACACTAAGTAAATAATATTTGCTCCAAAAATAGTTTGAGAATCAACAAGGTGATGAGGTGAAAATATTTTGTACACTTACTGGTATTATAGAAGATGTGGGTATCTGCCCCCGTCTAAAGGGAGATGGGCAATTAAGAAATGGGAAAAATATAAATAAATCGATAAAATCTATTGTTAAAATCTTGGGCCACAATGCAAAATTTTAAGCAGGATTCCTCCTCCCTTGCAGTGATATCTTGCTGACTGGAACACAAGACTGATCATTGTAGATCTACTGATGAAAATGTTATACTAGTATGGAGGGAGGCACCACCAATGCAACTGGAGTGAAATGGCCATTGGGAAACTCATAGCCTAGACCAGTGGTTCTCAACCTTCCTAATGCCACGACCCCCACCCCGCCACCCCTTCCCCCGCCCCTGCCCCCGCCCCGCCCCGCCCCTTCCCCCGCCCCTTCCCCGCACGCGATGAGGTGACAAAGGGGGCGTGGCAGGCTAGCGCGCGCTTAGGCGACCCCTGTGAAAGGGTCGTTCGACCCCCAAAGGGGTCGCAACTCACAGGTTGAGAACCGCTGGCCTAGACCAAGGGTCGCCAATCCCTGGGCCGTGGCCCACTACTGGACCTTGGCCTGTTCTGAACTGGGCTGCGGAAAAGGTTGGTGAGTGCGCACATGCTTGCACAGCTACACTTGTGCTAGCAGTGGGCGAGTATGCACAAAGCTACATTTGTGCAAATGGAGCTGCGTGCGTGCACCCACCGCTCGCACAGAACCATCCCCTTCCCCCCCAATCCGCAAAGCTGGAAAGGTTGGGGAACGCTGGCCTAGACCATATTGAAGCAATATTTCTAATCCTTGAATAACAAAAAATTACAGCATTTTTAATCAGATAAGATTTGCCTGCAGTTTTACTGCTATGGGACAGATAAATCAAATAGAAAGACATTCAACTTTTCAACTCTGGTCATTTTAGATTTTTTTATTTGAATAAATAACAGTCATGCCTGAACATGTCTTCTGTAACAATGAAGCCAGTAATGACTTCAAGATAGTACAATTCTGAGAGCAGCAAAATAAATCCCAAGAAGTAAAATGGTTAAGAGAACAAAACTTGCTTTCCTTGAAATATTCCATGGACCACACATTACACAGCAGTGCTTTGTGATAAACCAGAAGGAGGGGGGTTCAGATATTTTTTATTATAGGTAGTCCTGGACTTCATTTAGTGACTGTTCAAAGTTATAACAGCACTGAAAAAAGTGACTTATGACCATTTTTTACACTTATGACTGTTGCAGCATCTCCATGGTCATGTGATCAAAATTCAGATGCTTGCCAACTGACTCATATTTATGACGGTTGTAGTGTCCTGGAGTCCTATGATCACCTTTGGTGACCTTCTGAAGAGCAAAGTCAATGGGGAAGCCAGATTCACTTAACAACTGTATTACTAACTTAACAATTGCAGTGATTCACTTAACAACTGTGGCAAGGTAGGTAATAAAATTGGGCAAAATTCACTTAACAAATGTTTCACTTAAACATTTAGTGAACAGAAATTTTGAACTCAATTTTGGTCGTAAGTTGAGGACTACCTGTAGTGAGGACGAGGGTAGAACTACCTAGTTTGCATGCAAAACCTTCCCAAGAACTGTACATGAAGCTCAACCCGGATAATGCCATGGAATGGTAATGGAAGAAGTAAAAAAACTATTCACTCCAAAAAAGTTGGTATTGGCTAAAAGAGTTTACTTACTCTGGGCATGGATGCATTCCCCATAAAGGTTCACTTTCACAGTCTGTATGAACTTTGAGATTTTGCACATTTCCTTGAAATTCCACAAATATTCTTGAACTTTTAGGTGGTTCCTGTGGCATGAAACCAGTTATTAGTGGTATACCAGCTCTATTCCCTCCAGAACTGAAAATCCTGGCACAGGATAACAATGCTTTGAGAGCAGCTGGGGAAATTATTCTAATGGCTTTTCTGAACACCATGTGGAATTTCAGTTCGCACAGTCTTTCTTACCCCAGCAATGTTAAGATGTGTGGACTTCAACTTCTAATCCACACTTGTTAAAGTTGCCAAGAATGAGAAACAGTGAGTTTAGCTGAAATTGCAATGGTAAGATTACATTAGTTTTTTTAAAAAAGCTAAGTTGGTTTCTGGTCCATTTCCAACCATAGTTAAAAGATGCTCTAAGGATTACAATTGCAACTCCAAGGGTGGAGTTCAATTATTCAAAAGTAATACATGAAGTTTGAGCATTGGCATTGATTTTTAAAGCTGTAAATAACTTAGATGCACCTGTTTTATGAGTCACTACTCATGACCTTGCCCATGGATTAAGACTGAATAAGATCTTTCTCAGAAACTATTCTCCAGGCTTTATTGCTATAGGTTTTCCTCAGTTGTGCTACCATAACTCTGGAGTTCTCACTTTGCAGATTAGTATACTAGTTTTAAATCTGCATTGCTGCCTTTTCACCTAATGTGTCATATGCAAATTGCATTTATAAGTTCTTGTATTCAGTTCTGAATTGTAGGCTGCTTTTGAAAATGTCTTATTTTAATAACATGCTGTATGATGATTTGTTTGGATAATGTCATTACAGAGTTTAATCACTAGATAGAAATAACGTTAAGATCTTTAAGGAAAATGAATTCCACGTTATTGGCTTAAGAGAGACAATGACAGTTCTCAGGCTTCCTGATGGGGATGTCTTTTAAGAATATTATGACAGTAAGCCTCAGACAAGTAGCAACATGACAGAATATAATAATGTCCTTTCACTGTTTATAAAGTGTGGCAATGTTGATAGATTGAGCCCTAATTTTCCACAGGTGCTTATCAGAGTTTTAGTAGTTTATTATTTGGCAAAGTGCAGAATATTTGCTTGTTTACTCCAGTATATGCAAAGGTTGCTATTGGAAACTTGATTTGTTTTTAAATCTTTTTAACACGTCTCCTGGCTTTTAAATCAAGAGGGTTTTTTGTTTGTTGGTTGGTTGGTTGATCTTTCACTGGAGAACTCTTCAGAAAAATATTGCAAATGAAGTGGTTTTTGGCTTAAAGTTGTCATTTATTACACTTTTCATGCTAAAGTTTAGTGCTAATTCTGAAGGACGCATAGATCTTATCCAATGTGACATGCTCTGCACATTCAATTACAGTATGAGATCTAAGCTTGATCATTTTTAAAAAAATTAAGTCAAAGGGGAAAAGCAATGGCTTTCTCAAAATCTATTGGGAGTTGTTGAGCACATTGTTGTTCCACTGCCTCATTTTTTTTTAAATGTGTATTTCTGTTTTATCCATGTCATTATGTTTAGGAAGCTCTATTCCAACTTATCAAAAGCTTTTTCCATGCCTAAAAATATTGCTGATTTATTTTCTTATTAATATATTCTAATAGAGCCGCAGTGGCGCAGTGGTTAGAATGCAGTACTGCAGGCTACTTCTGCTGCCTGCCGGCTGCCTGCAATTTGGCAGTTCAAATCTCACTAGGCTCAGGGTTGACTCAGCCTTCCATCCTCCTGAAGTCGGTAAAATGAGGACCCAGATTGTTGGGGGCAATATGCTGACTCTGTAAACTGCTTAGAGAGGGCTGTAAAGCACTGCGAAGCAGTATATAAGTCGAAATGCTTTTGCTATTGCTAATGTTAAATGAATTAGATGCCATTATCCATCATCTTTCTTTTTGGAATGTAACCTATCTACTCTCTAGGTATAATTTGGGAATGTATTTTATTACATGTACAGCTACAGCAAATATCTTAGAATCAAATTTCAACAAAGAAGCAGTCTATATGATTGAGATTTCTTCAGTTCATTCCTTTTTTTAAAGCATAGTTATATATGCGTTTTCTAAATTTTTCTAACATTTGGCTGTAAGTCTATCTGCATCTGGCACCTTTCCGTTTTAAGTCTCTTTATCACTTCTTTAATCGCTTGAATTGTAATAGGATTGGTTGCTTAATATTTGTGTTTTCCAGTGAATTCTTTAACTTCTGACTCTTTAATGCTTGCTTTCAATTTTTTCTTGTTCATTTTATGCTTAGAATTCTTGGGGAAAATCTATTTTTCTATTATTTCCATCTTCTATATGACAATTTATTTCATTTATCAATCTTATCATCCTTCTCTTGTTCTTTCTGATTTAATGCACCAAACATTTTCCTAATTTCTTTGAATTCTCAAAATGGCTTTATCATCATCTTTATTTGAAGAATAACAGGATGCCAATGTTAAAACTTTACCTTTATTTCTTAGTTTCAGTAATAAAATTCTTTGTTTAATTGTTCCAATACTTTCCAGGAAGGTGATTTAATAACTACTATTCTATTTTTCTTTGCTTTTCCTGATGCCATATATTCCCGACTTATTTTTTTCCATTTAACAAATCAACATAGTCTTGCTTTACATACATTTGTTGTAAGCAAGCATCAGATTTATGTATTTGGAGCTTGTTAAAATCTTTCATTAGGCAGATTGGGTCCATTTACATTTAATGAGATTTATGTTATCCGTTTTGGTTTCAATTTAATGATTCAGCTATATCAAGTTTCCCCTTCTTCATTGCTGATATCCTTCCCAATGCCAAGATCTTTGTTAAGATCTTTTTGCCTAGCATTGAAGATGTTACCTAGTCTGGTAACAAAGAATCTGCAAGCTAACAACCAACCTCAGATAGCATCAAGGACTCCACAGCTCAACCCTGAGCTCCATATATTCTCTTCTATTGGATCTGGATCTAGAATCTATTGGATAAGTCCTGGGCAGTTAGTCTTTCATATAAAGGGGAGCCTCTATACCAGGGGTCCCCAACTTTTTGAACCTCAGGGACCACTAAATTCATAATTTTAAATCCCGCAGACCACTAATATGACCTGCCTAATGACTGGCTGGGTGGGCGTGGCCAACTCACGTCGAGGGGCACCTCGTTGGCCTCTACTCACCCCTCCCCTCCCAGCCACTCCTTGCCTGACCGCCCGGGCTCCTTAGGGCCCCAACAGGAAACAGTTGTTGGAGCTAAGCAGCCACCATGAGAAAGAGTTGGCAAAACAGCTGGTTCAGTTCAAATTGGATCTGACCGAGAAGGAGGCTCAGCAGAAGCACCTCACTGAGGACTACGAGCATAGGTTTTCCAAGCAGAGGGAAGACCTGCGGGAGTGCAAGGCCAGGTACCGGCGCCTGGAGGCTCAGCGGACTGAGATGGTCAGCCAGTTCCAGGCCATGATGCAGTCCCACTGGAACAAGGCCCTCCGGCTCTTCGCCACCAGCGGCGCTTCCCTCCAGCCTTCGCATGTCGGAATTTCTGCCCCCCTCCAACCCACACAAAAAGACCCTGAAGGGGGAAACACTCTGCAGCAACACACGCGTTCATTGCACGTATCCGGCCCAGGGGCCGTAGTTTGAGGACCCCTGATTTAGTGCAATATAAAAAATGCAAATAATTTTTCTGCGGACCACCAAAATTTTCTCGCGGACCACCAGTGGTCCACGGACCACCAGTTGGTGACCGCTGCTCTATACCTTTTTATAGACTAAGATGTACTTGCAGGTTGAATCTGGGGACTTTCCACCTGTAGGACTTGGAAAACTATTTCTGGAAGGTTTTCTGTTTTAGTAATCAGAAAATTGGGTTTCTATAATTTTTAAAGACTCTTAATCCCCACCCTGGGCATTGCAGAAATTGAAAAGATTTTACATGATGTATCAGCAAAGTTGGGATTTTTTTTTACCAACACCTTAAATTTAAAACTCTGCAGGATGAAAACAATTTACCTACCAAAAGACTATTGTACAAGCAAACAGAAAACATTTATTAACCATAGCCCAAGGGAAAAATGTATATCTTAATTGCAGCATATTGTTTCCATGCTTATAAAGATGGCAAAACTGAACAAAAGGCCCACGTTTTAAAAAATGTAATGTTTTTTCACGTAACCTCTAACACCACAAAAGCTGTGTTTTTAAGTTTTTCATGGTTAACATCAAAAAAGATTAGGTCCTTGGGGAAAATGAGTCATAATTTTTGTTCACCCCTTTTAATTTTAATCATTATTGGATTTGACTGGGAGAAATATTTCATAGAGTTGCTTTGATTTTCCAAGATTTTTTGTTTTGTTTTATATAACCTTCAGATGAAAAATTTACAGTCTAAAATCCAATACAATTAAAAACTAGCACAATATAATTTTTTTTTACATTGCAACAAATTCCTAAAGCAATTAATAGCTAACAATTAATAGTATGAGGAAGGAACGATATTAGGCAATAAAAGAATTAAAACTATTTAAAATCACTATAGAACTTTCAATAATAACTTTCAATAATAATACAATTATTTTAAGCTCAGAGAGGGAAATTGCAGGAAATTTTTTAAGGTTTCAATTTTAGATCCTAATTCCTGTTTTTGTTTTTAAATAAGCCTCACTGCAAACTCAACTGCAAGCTATGAGATGCCTGGAATCCTCAGTCATGCCAAGAGTAATAAGGTGCTAAGAAGATAAGTATTAACCGCAAGAGTGCAAGCTACGGTAGCTGCAGAGGATTAACAATAAGCATCTGGGAGCTGTTCACACTAGCTCTGGGAATTCAAGGTTTTTAGGTATCAGTTTAGCTACAGAATCATAGGGATGTTATTTAAAGGTAAGGATTGATTGTTTATGGGATCACTGAATGAAACATTCTCTTCAACATTATATATTTTACTATGCATGCGAATTAACTCAATCAGTAAGGTTAGCCTTATCAGTCACATTGGCTGCAAGAGCTTATTGCTTAAAGTAATTCAATCATTTATACCAAGGAAGATTTTCAGTTCTGTGAAAAATGATACATAGCTTGTAGCCATCCTCTTAAAGACATATAAAATCTAAAATGTATTTTCCTACTGGTGCTTTCTGCTATTCATTGTACTTTACAAATTTAATTGTGATCAAATCCAATATAAATGACATGAGAATTACAATCCAAGAGATTATATTTCATGTTCTTTATGTGAGTTTACATTCAGTATTTTGCAAACCCTGAAAGCTAAGTTGAAGTCAAGTGGTATCAAACATAGCTAGACATTATATCTGAATTTTATGTTAAAGTTGAATTAATTCAGCTGCGGGGGGGGGGGGAGATTAAAAACAAGAGAGAAAGTTGGAAGAAAACAGATTAAAGAACAGCACAGAGCAATATATAGAAGACACAAAATAGTCAAAAGCTGAGGATAAACATACTCTCTGGTTCTAATTATGTCCTTCAGCTATCCAATAAATATACCACTAATTCAGTCATTTGTATAAGGCTTAAGCCATCTAAAATTAATCTTTATACGGTTATTGCAGAATAAACATTCATGAGTTAGGTTATATAAGAATTATTTATTGAATAATTTTTTGGGTGTTTTTGAACTTACTAAAGCAGGACTTTTAACAACCAACCATAGTTAAAAGGAAATGAAAAAGAACAGGTGTCTTCCACAGTAGCTGATTAATTACTATCAAGGATTAAAGTGTATAGGAAAACATATGGTAAGGATTTAAACAAGAGGACAGATGTATTTGTATCAGGAACTTAGCAGATAAACCTCTAGAATTTAGGGAGTAGGCAGAATAATTACTCTATTTGAATGGTGATCCAGTGCAATTGGCAAAGACTGATGGCTTTATAATTACATAATAAATTATTATATGCAGTGCTATTTGCCCTTTAACTAAAGCCATTATTTAAAAGATAAGTCTAATATCTTTTTTCCAACGTATCTGGCAACTCAGCTATTTTCTTCTGCAAGATAGCAACAATTTGCATGTCCCACATTTCTAGAAAAAAAAAATTAACACCATAAGTCAAGTATTTTAGACAGCGATGTAGTTTGAGAGGTTTATATCCCACCTTTCGTTTAGGAAGGCATTTTATTGCTTTTCCCATCCCCTAACAACTGTCCTGCAAGGTACTTAAGGCTGAGAAAGAATGTAGTCTCAAAGTCGCCCAGTTTAGCTTCCAAGGCACAGGGTGGATTTTGTGTGTGTGGGGGGGGGGGGTCCCAGGTTCTCCAGGGCCAGGTGAAGGAAGGCCACACAACGCGGGACTTTGTAGCGTTGTGGTACTGCATAAATAGGTCAAGTACTTCAGCCCCTGGCTTTCAGCGCCCAGAAAGTCCGTGTACTTAAATAAAATACAGCGCTAAATACTCCGACACTCGATGCAGTGGGACGTTTTTTAACCTTCCTCTCCGTTTAAAGTACGTTTTACATACGGCGAAGCTCCGCGAAGCGAGCGTTTAGCTTAAAGGTGTGCCTCCCCGCAGTACATTATCTGGGAAATGCCCCTTCTGTGAAATGGACCTGGCTGACAGGCTTTACATTGGCCGCAGCGCCTTTGGAGGCTTTCACACAGCACGTGGGCGTCGGTTTGCCACCTTCTCGCCGTCGGCGCCACCCAGGGAGACCAAATGGCAAGAAGCGAGGGGAGCCGATTCAAACGGAATTCCTCGAAGACAGACAAAACGGTACTGGAAGGGGGGGGAAAACCGGTCTCTGCCATTTGAAGATAACGCCAGTCAGCCAGTCAGAGCGTGCCGGGTGGGGGGGGACAACGGAAGCTTTCACGCGGCTACTCCCCCTGCCAATTGGAGGGGGGGCGTTTTCCCTTCGAGCGGGACCGACTCTAGCAGAACCGGTCGACTTTGCCGTTACCCCCGTTCAGACCATTCGGGGGCGGAGGATTAAGGGCGGGGGGAAGCAGCGCGCGGAGGGAAGACGGAGGTCTCAGCGACGGCCAATCGAACCCTCCCCCCGCAATGCGGTCAAAGGCTCTCACTTGTTCTCGCCTTCGATTTTAGGCCTATGTAGACTCGCATCGGAGCTCGAGCGGTCGGCGCCTGCGCACTTTTTTTTCCCAGCAAGCCGAATTCCAGGAGAGGGGAATGGTGGGCGCATGCGCCCTTCTTGCCTTCCCTCCCCTGCCGTCCTGAGCGGCGCGCGTGTGTGGAGGGAGAGATTCCTCCCCTCCCTCCGCTAAGCGGCTCCCGGTGCTGAATGAGAGCAGCCGAAGCGGCGGAGGAAAGTCGGGAGCCGGACGGCGATTGGCCCGGCCTTTGCTGCCTTTTGCTGCTGCTTCTCCGGCGCCCGCTCGCCCTTCCCTCCTCGGCAGGTGAGTGAAGGAGCCGCGGGCAAGAGGTGGGGGCTTTGGCGGGTGGTCGAGAGTCTGCTTTTGCCGGCTGGGCGAGAGGCTCCGCAAGGCCCTCGGCGCTGCCCGGGCTGCCCGAGGAAGGCTGAGGCGCCGCTCGGTGCTCTTGGCGCTTCTCTTTCTTCCCCGCCCGCCCCGGGCTTTACACTTCTCCAGCCGGCATGTTTCGGCTCGCCTGCCGGGCTAGGCGCGGGGTCGGTGGGAAAGAGGGCGCCTCTCTCAGCCGCCCCCGACGCCCTTCCCGGCAGCCCAGACGCGGCTCCTCCGTTTGACGCCTTCCAGACCAAGGAGTGCCCGCTTTCATACCGTTGGGGGGGGGGATCCTCAGAAACGCTTTTAGGGCCGTTGAGTTTCTAGGCTTGACGTGAACTCTGTTGAGTTGCGGAAGATGCGATCTCGGGTCCAGACCGCAACGGGAAACCTCGATTTTACCCTGAGGCATGCAACAAGCCTTTTTTTATGCTGATAGTGTTATTAAAGCCAGATACTTCTCTGATATACTTTCACTTAAGGTTACCAGGAATACAGTGCATTCCTAATTTGTGCTCTCTTTGTGACACACCTATTTCTGTCTCTTGCACCTATGACTGTTTGGGACGTATGTTGTGTTTAAAGCACAATTTCTGCTTCGTGAGTTTCTCAGACACAGCCTGTCCACTTTAGAGAAGCCACATACTTCACCGGCTTTCCCCCCCTCTTGCTGCTACTGCTACTTCTAGAACTGCCCCATTAGATGTTTACTTTTGCCACAGAAGTGGAGTATTCTGCTATTTATATGTAAAAATGTAAATATATTAATTCACGTGTTTAGAATCCTTTACATGTCTTGATGGGTTAACATAGGATCCTGGTTTTGTAAGCTTGAGATAACTTGCAACCTTTTAATTAGTATGGGTCCTGCATCACCTGGTATTTCAGGTGGTTCTGCGGATGTTTTTATTTTCCACCCTCTAATTCCATGATATTATGAACCAAAATTTCTATTAGGGCTAGAAACCTCATCTGTTATGTCCAGAAAAGGGAAGCCTCTAATTTTACTTAAGTTCCAATCTTCCAATCAGAGGTTGGTTTGTCCCACACACTAGTGTGTATTTAATTTGAATTGGGTATTATTGAGATACTCTAATTTCATAAATATACACAACTTCTTGTTCCATAAACTAGCCACCCTTGTTGCCTTAATGCAATAAACAGAACAAACTCTAACCCCAATTTGTCCTAATTCAAGAGTATGCAATTTGTCTTGGTTCAAAGAGCACATTAAATGCTTCATGACTTATTGAGAGTTGCACTTCCAAAGTGAGAAGGGACATTTGTATTTTTTAAACCTGCTGCATATAATTGTTTTGTTTTCAATACATAAATACTGTTAGATCTCTCTCCATCTTCACCCTTTTGTAAAATATAAAATGCTGTAGTTTGTTTGGCCTCCAGTAGATGGTGACATGGGACTGAGATTATACATTGAGGAAGCAAGAGCTCCTCAATGCTGAGAAAAGAGACAACAGAAAAAAGATTGGGAAAAGGGGGACAAGGATAGTTCTTGTAATAGGAGAAAATATGTGAAATGGTTTAAAACAAGAAAAGGGGGAGAGGTAAAGCAATTTGAATCTATAGCGAGAAGAAACCCAGAATGGATAGGAAGGAGAGAAAGTATATAATGAAATATATAATGAAGAAGTAGGAACCAACTGAAAAATCAGAGAATAAAAAAATATGGAAAGTCAGGAAGAGGGAAGAAATACACAAAGCTACAAGAGTGGAAAATTCCGCAAGAAACATCAAAGTACTACCCTGTTTTCCCCAAAATAAGACATCCCCTGATAATAAGCCCAATTGGGCTTTTGAGTGCATGGCAATAAGGCCAAGCACTTATTTCAGGGTTCAAAAAAATATAAGACGGTCTTATTTTCGGGGAAACACGGTAGGTAGGCAATGAAAAAAATAGAGCCGCAGATGGGAGGGGAAAATAGGATTCTAGAAGGAAAATGCTCTGAAAACCAAGGGAAAAGTAAAGCAGTAGGCAGAGGAGAGGTATATACTTAGAGGAAGGTTTTTGGGGAAACACAGAGGTGTAGCAGGCTGGATATAGCGAGAGACTTACCTTGGCCTAGCATGCTATGAGAACCCAGTTATAGAGTAACTATTGGGGTTTATTCATACCAGTATTGTAAAGTATTTATTGTGCTACCCAGTGGTTAATGTTATTAAAATGTTTAGACAAAATTATGGTGGTTTTATGTTTTTTTAAAAATATTTTTAACCAAAGTCCAAGGTCATGGAAACTGCCAGTATTTCTAAGTGCTTCTTTTGCCTTTTAAATGAGAGCCAAACGTTCTCCCACTCCAAAGACATAGTGTATTGTAAATGTGGGTAGTTGCTGATGTTTTATAGTCAGTTATAATCCATTGATACCTTAGCAGACGGAAGAGGTAGACTTCCAGAGAATATTGTGGCAAGATTGGGAAGTCAAAAAGTATTGTTGGAAGAAGGCAGTGCCAGACACCTTTTATCATCTTGTTAAAAAAAAAATCTGCATAGTCCATAATATTACTAGGAATTGTGATTTATCTTTTTCAACAACCTTGATGATCCCAAAGAGTTATATGAAACAAGAGAATATTTAGTCTGCCTAGATTCCTTTAGTGTAATTTTTGAGTTGCTTTTTACTAGGTATAATTCCAGGGCACTATATATAGTAATTTGTATAGAGGTTTGTTGTGGGGAAAATAGGAGCAAAGAGTATTAGGTATGTTTGCTGTCTTGAATTATTTAGAAAAATAATAAAGATGAGAAATAAAACATTAGAAAAATTTAAACATTCCCCTGATCTTGTTTTATTCTAGTGTGCAGGAAGAAACCCTAAGAAAAATTAATCTGTTGTAATTTGCCTGAATTTTCCTTGAAGGGGGTAAAATGATTCTGTTAATTCCTGCAATTTGGTGAATAAATCAGGTAGGTGTCAAACGTCAGGGAAATCAGGAAATTCAGGCAGTTCAAATGAGTATAAAGATTTATTGCAAGCTTAAGCTCTCTACAAAAATCTGACCAACTAATGATCAAGGGAAATGAGCAGGAGATTTAAAAAAGCATTCAAGATAGGTGGACTTAGATTTCTCACAGGGGCGCAGGGACCTGTTACTTACGAAGCGTTTGACCCCCTCCCTCAGGCTCAGCCTGGTCATCTCCTGCAATAAGATTTGGGAAGGAAGGTTTTGACATATTTGATGTTAGAGGTCAGAGAGCACCAAGGATCCCTATTTCAACCCCGAGATACAAATATTCTCCTTTATTGATATTTTATGTCAGTTGCCCTGAACGGATGTAATGCTATTTGTCCACAAAATATTCTCTTTCAATAAAATATCAGCATTTTATCACCAAAGGGAAAGAATACTCCAGCCTTAAAGAAGCAATTTATATACCAGGGCCATTTTATATTCATTCCATTCCATGATTGGCCTATAAAGTTCTTTATACTCTCTAAGCTTGATTCTTTGCTTACATAGATGATGTTACCAGTGGATAATGAAAACATCTACAAGCAAGCAACCAAACTTGGAGAGCACCAAGAATTTCACATTTATATTAATGCAAAATAATGGTGAGCTCCTCTTCACTAGAATGTGGATTATCAGTTTTATTTCTTTAATTTGTATTCCTTCATTGAACAGTTGTACTTAGTGGATAAATAACATCTGACTTTTCTAGACATTTTATTTTTTGTAAATTCAACCCAAACAAATCAGCAATAAGGGATTATAAAAATTCTAAACTATTTGTTTGGAAAGTATCCTATCTTGGAGAAAACATACTAATTATGTTCTTCCCAATTTTTGCTCATTATTTTCTATTCTCTTTCAAATTTCTGCTAAATATTTTTCAGGCACATTTTAATTCCCCTACAGTTTTTGTTTTTGTTTTGCTTTCACTTTTACTAACTTTCCCTTAGTGTATGAGAAAAGTAACATTCTTCAGATTTCAAAAAGAATTGCAATCTTCATGCACATATTAAACAATCACCCAGCTACTCCCTGAACAAACCATGTTTACATATTAGCATATCTCCAATTTTACTATCTACTTTTGCCACTTTTCCATTTTTAACATTTTTACTATGTATAATGTTACTAGTGTTTATTGTTTGTCAATTCCATTTTCCTAATGTGTTAATTTTTCTTGGTTTATATTGCAGTTTTGCTGTTCTTTGGTCTTTGATAATTTAACAAACATTTTCACAGCATTTAGGACTTTTCATTTTTTTTCTTTGAAACTAGTATTAAACATATTAACAATTGATATAATAGAAAGCTCCGAAATTTCTTCCAGCATTCCATCGATTCGCTTTCATTCCAGATCTTTTCATCACATCTGTTCCATTCTATTGTAGGCTCCTTACTTAGTAACTCATTTTTTTTTAACTTTTCATCAAAATCACATTTCTTCTGCCTCTTTGAAGTTTAATTATTTCTTGCATTCTTTGGCTACATTCATAGAAGTTATATTTTACTTTAAATACATGTTGTGCAGTATTTTTTTTCTCTTCTCATTTTTGTAACATTTTTTCTATAGGCATTTATAGGCATCTTTTTCTCATAGAGAAAAAATGGTTTTTAGTGTTCTGTACCACTTTCATTGATCTTATTTATTATTCTGTAAATTGCTCAGAATCTTTTTGAAATGTAATGCTATGTACAAACCATGACTGAATAGCAAATATTTCTCACTAGCTTTATATTAGCATTTCTTATTTGCAGTCTTTGATCTTTAAGGTCCTAGGTAACTTGGGAAGTGATTTTTTTTGTTTTGTTTTGTATTCTTATTTAAAATTCAGGATTCTGGCCATAAGAAATAAAGTATATTGAACTATGTAAGAGGGAGAAATAGATTAGTCTACAGTGATAAAAAAATAGGAGTCTGCTTGTACCTAACCAGTTTTATTAAAATATATGAATTTACATTATGGCCACAGCAATAGTTGTCTGTAGGCTTCTGAGTACAATTTAAAAAATTGAGATTGATATAAAGTCCTACAGGATTTGAGCTCAGGAAATGGAATCTGGCCATCCTATTTATATAGCTTAGGTTACAATTTTGCTGGTTTCACCTCAAGTCAGTGGCGGTGGAAGCCTAGAATAAGATCATCACAGGTCAGGTTATCAGGAACAAGCTTCTCATTGAGATATGATGGCCCATTTATTAATGATATTTAGAAAGAGTAAAAGCATAGCTTTTCCATCAAATTTTTTGAGCAGTATAATTATTATGTAAGGCCAAGGTTGTTCTTCATTGCTTAACCATTTTATTTTGAGACCTGTGTTTGAGATACCAGTAGTATTAATATTTTAACAAGGAACTTCTCACAATATGAATATATTTGTATTGTTATACACTGTTTAGAGTTTGGTATATAGCCAGTATATAAGTGTGGCAAAATAAACAAACTTAAAGAGTAGGATAGCTATCTAGCTGGCTTTTAGTCATATATCAATGCAGGCTAGAATAATTGATTTGCTGCTTTAGTTTACTGTAAAATGGAAAAAATATTCTTTATTATCCACTTTTAATACTTGTTAGAGGTAAAGATAATGAAATTCAAAATTAGATAATCATTTTGATATATCAAATTTGATATGATAATCACTTGTATTTCTGAAATGTTTAATTGATCCTGGTTTTGATTCAACAACTTTATTATTTTCACAAGCCCAAACTAATTCTTAGTTAATATATATCTCCTGAGCCAGCCTGGTCAGGATTACTAAGCACTCAGATTTTATTGATTTTTCCTATTCTGTGGCAATATTATGACAACTTATGTAATAAACAAGCTTACTTTGTTTTGTGCTTCTTTTGATTTCTCCACTTGTTTCCTCTGCTTGCTGATTTCATAAAACACTTATGATAAGAGCAGGTGACAAAATAATGTGGTTTATACTGCCATAATTTCATAGAATTGGAAAGAAAATTGTATTATGCCTTCAGTATTAACATGATGCACTGATACTCATTGCAAAAATTGTGATCTATTTTGAAACATAACATTTTTAGCAAAGTTTACAACTTTCAATCCTTAGTATAACAAGCAAATCATGAATTTCGATAAATCACTACACTCATTGCTAGTTGAAAGTAAGATGCAATAGATCTTAGTGCTTAGGCTTGCTTGAAATCTAAAAGAACTCTTTAATGGTCTAGTTTTTTTTCTCCTTAGATAGCTTTCTTTTCCTCTGGTTCTATCTTGGTTATCATATTGGCCCAGTCCAGTATAAATTCCAAATCTTTATTCCTGTGTAACCTTAGTTTTATTAGACCTTCATCTTCTCAGAGAGGTTTATTTCCTCAGATTTCACAGAGATAATATCATTTATTAAACAAGGCAGATCTTTAGTAAGAAATGGTGACTACTCAGGAAAGAAAAGAAAAGAAAAGAAAGAAAGAAAAAGAAAGAAAAAAGAGGGAGGGAGGGAGAAAGGAAATTAATAAATTGCACAGTATTGTTTAACCTTGCTAATCTATAGACAGAATGAGTAATGTGTATGTATATATATATGAAGTGAAACAGAGGTTTCCCATTTTATCCCAACTCTACTATTAGATATTATAAGTTTCAAATAGAAAAGAGCCCAAATCTAGTTTTTTTTAAAAAAAAAACTTCCATGAAATATATTTACCGTATTTTTCGGAGTATAAGACACACTGGAGTATAAGACACACCTTGGTTTTTGGGGAGGAAAATGGGGGGGGGGGAATTCTGCCTACCAGGTATTCATCTGGCTAGCGTCCTTAGTCAGGTCAGCTTCAGCGCATTAGTTCGCTGGTTTTGAGCGCATGCGCGTGCTTTTTATCCCCTGGTTGAGGATAAAAAACAGTTTCTAAAGCACAGCTGATCGTCGGAGAGAGAAGCAATGAGAAAAGCAGGCGAAGCTCGGAAGATTGCTTCACTCGCTAGCGCCTCATTAGGGCTGAAAAACAGCTTCTAAAGCACAGCTGATTGTCGAAGAGAAAAGCAATGAGAAAAGCAGGCAAAGCGTGGAAGAACAGCTTCTAAAGCACAGCTGATTGTCTGAGGGAGCAGCAATGAGAAAAGCAGGCAAAGCGCGGAAGATCACTTCACTCGCTAGTGCCTCGTTAGGTCTGAAAACCAGCTTCTAAAGCACAGCTGATCGTCGGAGGGAGCAGCAATGAGAAAAGCAGGCAAAGCGCAGAAGATCGCTTCACTCGCTAGCGCCTCATTTGGGCTGGAAAAAAGCTTTGAAAAAGCTACATTCGGAGTATAAGACGCACCCAAATTTTCAGCCTCTTTTAGGAGGGGGAAAAGTGTGTCTTATACTCCAAAAAATACAGTATATATTGAGCATATCTAAATTGTTTTCACCCTCGCATAACATGGTAATACGGATCAGAATTTCTGTGGCTAAGCAATACAGGTGTAAAATGTGATGACATGTGACCATGCTGCTTAACCACAGCAGTTCCAATAGCAGTTTACCATTGTTAAGCAAATTACCATTGGTCATTAAGCGAGGACCTTACATTACTGGGACTTCTGACTTCCTGCCAGTTTCCCCATTGACTTTGTTTGTGGGAAACCTGCAGGGAAGGTCACAAAACTCAATCAGTAACTGCAGGATACTGCAACGATCAGTTGCCCGAGTGCCAGATCACAATTATGTGACTGCAAGTGTGCTGCAATAGCTTGAACCTTTGCAGAATGGTCACAAGTATCACTCATTCAATGAATGAGTTAGAACTGAAGAAGTGGTTGTTAGCTAAGGGCCACCTGTACAGCAGTGCATATTATTGGTGATATGATCTCCTTTCCATTTATGTCTTTTAATAGTACATTATTGTTGTCTAACAATACTTTTTAAAATTTAGCTCTGGGTGCATACGTTTAAACTTGTTACTTGAATTTCCTGGTTGCAAATCACCAGGTAAGTGTGAGAGAGGTTACATTATAAAATAGACGGTTCCCATTGAATACTGCCATTAAATGAGAACTGGTTGTTAAATTTTTGCGCAGTTCAGAGAACCGGCAAATTGCACCGCTGGCCCCGCCCCGTCACTCCTTATCTTGCATCACCTGCCTTGGCCAATGCCTAGAGTCAAGCCCACGGAATAGCTGCTGCTCTCTATTTCCCTCGCTCGCTCACTTGCCTCGACCATGCGGTCCCCACACGGTCCCCATGCATGGCCTACCTTCCCTGATCTCCACTCCTCACCCAGCTGCCTCCCCCATGCCCCAGCCTACCTTTCTCTGCCTGAACTACCTGCCTGTGCTTTCCCCAATCTCCGCAGGTTCCCCCCCAGTGCGCCCTACCTTTCTCCTCCATTTCTGCCGTCCGTGCCTTCCCCAATCTCCGGAGGTTCCCCCCCCAGCGCGTCCTACCTTCTACTCCATTTCTGCTGCCTGTGCCTTCCCCGATCTCCAGAGGTTCCCCCCCAGCATGCCCTACCTTTCTACTCCATG
Organism: Thermophis baileyi; assembly: GCA_003457575.1. Lineage (NCBI taxonomy): Eukaryota > Metazoa > Chordata > Lepidosauria > Squamata > Dipsadidae > Thermophis > Thermophis baileyi. The sequence goes on from QLTV01003398.1 coordinate 1,519,480, forward strand.
TCTGCCGCCCGTGCCTTCCCCAATCTCCGCAGGTTCCCCCCCAGTGCGCCCTACCTTTCGCCTCCATTTCTGCCGCCCGTGCCTTCCCTAATCTCCAGAGGTTCCCCCCCCC
>QLTV01003398.1:1529272-1563731 GCA_003457575.1 Thermophis baileyi
AACTTGGGAGCCCGTTTTCGCTGGCAGAGCGCTCGGGCCACCACAGGTGCCCCCAAAACGAGGGGCGTGGAACTGGCCACACCAACCCTGGCCACGTCCACTCTGTTCCCCTGAGGTCAAACACAACCCTTATGTGGCCCTCAATGAAATCGAATGTGACACCCCTGGTTTGGACTCTGTCCAAACGGTTGGGTTGGGTAATATAAACAAGCCACAAATCACTGGTTAATGTATATATGTAATATTGCTTTAAATGCATTGGTGCATTCTGACTGGCAGTAACGGCCATAAGAGGGAGCTAGAGAACATGGTTAGTGCTCTCTCTCTCTCGCTTTTGCTGATTCATTGATGAGTGAATTCGTGTCTGCAATTAAGCTCTGTGTGTAGCTAACTATCTGTGATAGAAGAGAATCTTTGTTTGATGATTAAGACAAAGAAAGACTGGTAAGAACACTGCTGTACTTCTGAATACTGACTGATAGAACGTGTATGATTCGGACTGTTATTTGGACTGTGCTATCTCTTTAAGTAAACTACTTTTATACACTTTAACGTATCTGTGTATTGACTGAATCATTACTCATATCTACTGCAACATTACGGTGAACTGTGCAAACCTTCAGGGCCCAGAGGTTACTCTGCACAATTCCTTAACATAAAGGGTATAGTGTTTACTAGAAGATGTTAGTCATTTGAGATAAGCAAGATCAAGGCACAGACACAGCAGAGGTAACAGAATCTAACCAAAATCAAAGTAGGGTGTTTTGCCAAATGTTAGGCAGTGGCCAGACAATTGGTTCTTTGAGGATCCAGAGATAATGAACAAAAGTAAGGAGATTTTAAACTTTATTAATAACTTTAGCAGGTAGATATTATCAGAAATATAAAAGCATAACACTTCAAGTAGGATGCTCTCCCTTCAGCTGCTCGGAGCCCTCTTGACAGTAGCAGAGACATTCCAAAGGCCCTGGGTACACAGCAATGAACACTCAAGCCTGTGCAGAAGTGCAAAGGCAATTTCAGGGTTTATATTAAAAAGATTCCAGAAGGCTCTCCTTCTGTGGTCACAAGGCTGCAGGATCTGACCTTGACTGATCTGGGATGAGAACAAAAATCTGAGAACTTTCCAGATAAGGAAAGCTTTGCAGCTGTGTGAAGATTCCCCCCTCCCCCTTTCTCTTTATTCAGCAAGCAAGAGAGAAAAACAAACAGGTTAGCTGAGAATGAGGTCTAAACTTCTAGAATTTTCTTAATATGAAGGAGAAAACAAAATATGTCTCTATAATCCTCAGAATACAATGGTTTTCCATATTGCCAATCCACAGGGTTATATTAGTTTATTCTCACACTCTTGTCAGGATTCTTTTCACAAAGTCCCACTCATTCTTCCGCATTCTCAAGATTAGCTCTACATCACTTCACACTAGATTTAGTGTTTTTATTTAATACTGAAACTTGTTTCCTACTCTTGAAAGCACAATTGGTATCTTCAAAATTAATAACCAAACGACATATCAAAGTATGAGTGCAAAACATTTTAATAAAAACTTGTAATTGCAAAATAAGTGAGATAAAATTATAGCATAAAACAAGAACTCAATTGAAGTTGTGGAACTTGCCCAGTATCCTATAGATTTCTATCTATATAGCTCTAAGTGAAATCCTTTTAAAAATACCAAAAAGACTTTGGAAAGCAGTCTTGTTTTGGCATTCAAGTAGTTAAATTCAAAGGACTGATCAACATTTCTGGAGAGATAAAAATAACAGAAATAAGAATCTTAACTGAAAAGGGCTAAATAGATTTTCTTCTTTATGTATTAGAATGTAAATATAAAAAGCAGAATTACAATGGATTAATATACTTTTAGAAGCCTTTAGGGGTCCAAGCCTTCTACATAGAACTTAAATTTAAAGTATCATTGCAATATTGATCAGGTTTGTATTTGCAGTACATTTTTCCCTGTCACAGTTTATATGTGCCAGAAGCAAACTTTTACATCTTCCTTTTAGGAATACTTAAGCACATGCTTTTTGTCTCCAAAGTTTGATGCCTCCAATACAGCAAGGTTATTTAGCTCAACCTTTTTCAAAATGCATTTGAGATGCATTTTTTCAGCCAAGTCATTCTCCTTTAACTAAGTGAATATGGTCATACTTTTCTCACAGTTTAGAATAAAAAATAGATTGTTATGTTAAAACATTTATAAAACTAAAGTACAAAGCAGGTTATTTAAAGTAAAGTAGAATGAAGGGGAACAACTTGATGTGCAGTATCAAAATGCTGATGTTTTGTGAACCTTCTATATTTAGTCCCTGAATTATGTGTTACGAATTAATTACATTCAGCTGTTATACCCCAAAAATGAATGAGGCAAGAACAGATTCTTTGCTTAATGGTTTGATCTAAAGCTTGGTGATCTAACGAACATGGTTTTAATATGGGCCTATCCATTTTGATCATCTAGATGTAATGAGGTCAGGGAGTGATTCTTTGGTAAAAGCTCAAATAGTTTTTTTCTTTTCTTTTCATGTTAAAGGTGGAGAATGTATCCCTGCAATTTTCAAAGGATTCACAGCTAAATCTGCAGCTCAGCTACTTTATGATTCCTGGTTAGGTCCCTACCTATAGGTCAATGGAAGTGATGCAAAGTAAATTTATCAGAGCACTGTATATGCCCAAGGATTGTATCCAATGTGATTTTATGGCTGGAGTTTAGCCAAAAGAAGGTCAAGTTAAGAATTTGTCCAATGGGTAGAATTCCACTATTTTCTATTTGGACAAATCCCACCCATTTTGTTGGATAAATTTCAATGTTTGTGGTCCCAATTAATCTTAATGGAGGGCCAGTTTGGTCTAGTGCAGGGTTCTGCAACCTCAAACACTCAAAGAGCCATTTGGACCATTTTCCCACAGAAAAGAAAACACTGGGAGCCACAAAACCTGGATGGACGTGGCCAACTCAACATCACTCCCACCTAGTACATAACCTGCTCCAGCCACGCCTACCCGGGTTTTGTGGCTCTGGGTATTTTCTGTGGGAAATGGGTCTTTCTCTCTCTCTCCCTCTCTCTTCTGTTTTTCTCTTTTTCCTCTTTCTTTCTTTCTTTCTTTCTTTCTTTCTTTCTTTCTTTTTTTTCTTTGTTTTTCTTCTTTCCTTTCTTCTTTTCTTCCTTCCTTTCTTTCTTTCTTTCTTTTTTTCTTTCTTTCTTTTCCTCTCTTTTTTTTTTTTTTCCAAGAAGAAGGAGGTGGCTGAAGAGCTGTTACATTTTTTTTCACATGACCTTTCTTTCTCTCTCTCTCTCTCTCCCCTTTTCTCTCTCATTTGTTTCTCTCTTTTCCCTCTCTTCTTTCTCTCTCCCTCTCCCACTCTCTCTCCCTTCTCTCTCATTTGTTTCTCTTTCTTCTGTCTCATTCTCTCCCTCCATTATTTTCTCATTTCTCTCTTTTTCTCCCACTTTCTCTCTCTTTCTCTCCCTTTCATTTCTGTTTTTCTTTTCCTCTCCCTCTTCTTTCTTCTTTCTTTCTTTCTTTCTTTCTTTCTTTCTTTCTTTCTTTCTTTCTTTCTCCCTTCTCTCTCTGTTTCCCTCTTTTCCCTCTCTCTCATTCTCTCCCTCCAGCTCATTTCTCTCTCCCTCTCCCTCTCTCCCTTCTCTTTCTCATTTGTTTCTCTCTTTTTCCTCTCTCATTCTCTCCCTCCAGTATTTTCTCATTTCTCTCTCTTTCTTTTTCTCCCCTTTTCTCTCTCTCTCTCTCTCCCCCTTCTCTCTCTTCCCTCCCCTCTCTGGTGTGTGTGTGTGTGCTCCCTCTTGAACCATTTCCAAAAACAGGCGAGGGTTGGGGGTTTTTTCCCTGATGTTCTTTCTTCTTCTTTAGGTGCTTTTTACCATATGATTTAAATAATTTCATGTTCCCAGATAAACGAAGCTCTTTCGTCCCCCTGCTGCAGCTCCGTCAGCTGGCTGGCCCCGCCCCTCGCCCTCCCAATCACTCCTCGTGTGGCCTGAGAAGGTAAGGGTGACGGTGGGGATGGAGACTTGCTCCATCTCGCGGGCGCTTCTTCTGGCGCTTCTTGGTGCGCACGCACCTGAGTCGCTCGGGTACACACGCAACTTGATCTCTGCCCCGAGACACTGGCCTGGCCTGGCTGCGGCCGATGCACCGCATCGTAATGGGCTCCAGGAGGAGGAGGGGATGCCGTCTCCCCCATTGTGGAGCCACAGCAGGGGGATGAAAGAGCCGCATGCGGCTCGGGAGCCGCACATTGCCGACACCCGGTCTAGTTGTTAAGGCACCAGGCTAGAAAGCAGGAACTCACAAGTTCTAATCCCACCTTAGCAATGAAAGCCAGATGGATGATTTGGGGCCAGTTATCCTCTCTCAGTCCAACTCATCTTACAGAGTTGTTCTGGGGAAACTAGGAGGAGGAAAGAGTTATTAGGTATGTTTGTCACCTTGAGTTATTTATAAAAATAATAAAGGTGGGATATAAATACATATAAATAAAATTAAAAAGCTTTCTTCTTGTGGCCTTTCTTTTAAGTCTGTATGTTTTCTTGAATTCTCTCAGGCTAGGAAAGCCATTAAAAACAGCTCCTGACATTGATCATCAGAATCAGATTTTATTCCTAAATCTATCTCAACATGGTTTAATCTTCCCAAATATCAGCAAATTACATCAATGTATTGATTTCTCCCTCATAATTAAGGTTATTTTTTAGGGACAGATTCAATAGCTTGCCCTCTGCGTTATTGTATTGGAAATTTAATAAAGGTTCCTATCGCTAAGGGAACCTTTCCTTGTGAGGGTTTAATTGAATCAGTCCTTCATGTGCTGTTACATAGTCCATTTACGGTATATAGGAATCCTTCAATGCATCCTTATGGAAAGGCAGCTGGGCGGTTCAAACAATTGCTGAATGCTCATTCTAAACTCCCCTCTCTCCTTTCACCTGATCTTGTGATCTAGAGAATGCAGTCTGTAAAATGAGGGGAGAACAGAAACACACAGGTACAAAATGTTACCTTGTCACACAGAAAGAAAAGTCATTTCCTATGACCACTGCTAGTAAAATAATTGCAAAGAATTCCTGAAACTGCTCTGCATGCTTTTTCTATTTTTTTTTTCTTACTGCATGCTTTTGTTCCTTTATATCCTACCCTTAATGCACTCTTGAAGTAACCAGAAAGAAGGGAAGTTTGTAGCCCCTGGAATAACCATGTCCATAAGAACAACTGAGTCCTTCACTGTATTTATTCCCATTATCTTATTTTTTTATTTATTAAATTGGTTTGCCACCCATCTTGCTGCATTATCTTCCTTTTGTCTCCTCTTAGGCATCTTCACATGTAACATTTAGGCCATTCCAAGATCTACTGCACAGCCCTCTGGTTCCTTAGTACAGGTAGTCCTTGACTTACGACCACAATTGAGCCCAAAATTTCTGTTATTAAGTGAGACATTTGTTAAGTGAGTTTTGCCCCATTTTAAGACTTTCCTTGCCACAGTTGTTAAGTGAATTATTGCAGTTGATAAGTTAGTAACCCAGTTGTTAAATGAATCTGGCTTCCCCATTGACTTTGCTTGTCAGAAGGTAGCAAAAGGTGATCACATGACCTTGGGACACAGCAACGGTCAATGGCCAATCATCTGAATTTTGATCACATGATCATGGGAATGCTGCAAAGGTTGTAACTAAAAAATGGCCATAAGTCACATTTTTCAGTGCCGATGTAACTTTGAACAGTCACTGAACGAACTGTTGTAAGTCGAGGACTACCTGCAGTGCTTGACTTAACAATCATCTGTTTGGTTATTGTAAAATGTTGTACTACCACTCCTGCTGTCATGTGATTGCGATCTATTTGCCTGGCAACCTGTTCGGGCTTATGACTGGTTGCCAAATGCCCTGCAACCATGTGATTGCTATTTGCAATCTTTGCTGCTGGCTTTCCAAGAAAGTCAATGGGGAAGCCAGTAGCGAAGGTTTAAGACTGCTGCTACCCACATAAAGGACTCCCTCTGATATCTGGTAGCTGACTGAAAGAGCTGCCTGCTAAGGAGACCTGCATTCCTTTAGTGGGTACTGAAATGGGGCTCAAGTCCTGAAGATTTGAGCTCTGTTTCTGCACTCCACTGGAAGAGTCCTTTTGCACATGGAGGGGAGATGAACTCTTTGGCAGGGTGCAAAAATAGCTGAAATCTTGAAGACTTGAAGATTTCTGTTTCTGCATCTCGTCAGAGGAGTTCCACTTTAACAAATAGCTCTTTCAGCCAGCCTCCAGAGATGAGAGGGGGCCAAAATCCAAGCACAGTACAGAGGCAGCATCGTAAATACAGAGAGTGGGGTACCTTAGGTAGATGAGGGCAGGACATTCAGCTTGGATTTCAATTGGGAGGGTTTTAAGTTCCTGAGTGAAGAAGCAGTGTGGTAAGGAAAGGAGTGCAGGATGCCTCAGGGGATTAGGAAAAGCCCAGTACAGGCCATATGCAAATGTCTCTCTGCTCAGAGGCTGAACTCTATTCCTGCTGGTATTTTGGCATGGAGGATTTTTAGCTCCTGAGTGGAGCCTACCAGAGTCTCCCCCACTTTCCCTGAAATATCCTTCTGTGGACTCTGTTCAGTTAACAATGCGTGAGATCACTTAATGACCACAATCAAGAGTGTTAGGATTGCAGTTGTTGAGTGAAGAAGTCATGTGGGGATTTTTTCTTAACAACTGCTTCATCAGTTACCAAGATTCCAATCCCAATTTGTAGGACAGAGGCAAGCAGAACCAGAGGGTGGAGTTAAACGAGGGATTAGTTTAGAGTCCCTACACAGCCAGAAGAGCTAAGTCCAACCACCCATGAATGCCATTAAACCTTATCTAGTTTACCCAGGTGCAGACCAGGGGTGGGTTCTAACTTACCTCGCTGCCGGTTCGCTTCCGCGCTGCGTGGCCGCGCCTCATGGGCAGTGCAAAAAAAAAAATCCCCCCCCCCAAAGCTGAAAACAAGATGGCGACGCATGCGCAGTGCCGAAACTCGGCTTCTGCGCATGGGCAGAAGAAGAAAAACCCAGAATTTTTTTTAAAAAAAAAACCCAAAACAAAACAAAAAAAGATGGCGGCGTCCACAGACTGGCACCGACCGAACCGGCTCCGTGACATCATCGTGATGTCACCAGCGGGTCGCTACTGGTTCGGGTGAACCGGTCCGAACCGGGAGGAACCCACCTCTGGTGCAGACCTTTTTGTTGTTGTGTCAACCTCATTTTAAAAGGATTAATTAATTTCAAGTTTGGTTTTCAAGGCCATAATAATCAAGTACATTCCAAAGGTCTTGGAGCACTTAATTTCGTTTTAGATACACAATATTACCTTATTTTTGAATTATGTACTTTGAGTTATATTAGTGAGTTTTACATTTAAGAATGATTGGTCCTTTAGTACAATTTTGAAATAATCTTGCTTCAGCATAAATTACCATAATTTTGAAATAGATGGCTTCTGTGGATCACCAGTTAGATACAAAGCAGTCTTTTTATTCTCTTTCTATAATTATTTACAAAAACATGTTGATATGTAAATCACAGAAAGAATGTGCTTTATGCTGATTGTAAAGAATAAAATATTTTGAGTAATTCTCACTTAATGTCCATATGTTCAGTGGCCAAAGTTATGACGGCACTGAATGCAATGCCCCTATGGTCACATGAACAACATCTGGGCCCACCTCTATTTGCAGCCACCTTTTGGCCACTCAAAAGGGCCAGATCTTCTGTCGTCACCTGTCTTTACCACCTAGCTCGGCCTGCTGCAATTACATTTCTCTCACACCCCACCCAGGGCCTCCATTTGTGCCCCACCCAAGGTCTTCTTTTGTACCAGTGCAGCCAGAGCTTCTCTTAAATCCCGCTCAGGACCACTGTTCACACACCAGATGTAATGGAATGTGTGATGACCTTGAGAAACAAGGGGAAGAAAGGCTGCCCAGGAAACAAACAAAAGAGGTAGGAGCCCCCAGAGAAAGAAACTAAGAAGGTAACTTGACTTAGTGGATCAAGGAATTAAAAGTAGCTGCGGGAAATTTGTACTTTCAGACTTGTAATACTGACGTCAGCCCTCCCAGATTAACCAGATAGGAAACACTACTACCGGTAGATGAACTAATTCTACTTTATTTTAAGGCTATATTAACAGATTCTTATTCCCCATCGCTTAGTGATAATAATCTCATCAGTCCCCATTGCTGTCATTAACCAAATCCTTCTGGCCATTAGGTAAGGACCCATCCCAATTCAAGTAAATCCTAGCTTGGTACCTCCCAGTCCCAAGCCTCGGTAAAATAAAGGAATGCCTCTTGTTGAATCCCACCATCTGCCTATCTTTCCCCAATATCTCCCCTTTTGGCTGCCCATTACCTGCTGATGCTAGCTGCCCCCACCACCTGGCCCTACATACCCGTAGTGTACCAGCTGGGGCCTTTTGTGCCACCTTCTTTTGGGCTGATTTACAACTGTATGCTTTATACACTTTGCAAGCATAGCTCAGTAATGGGAAAACCAGTCCCAGTTACTGTAGTTAACCAAGGATTATCTGTATAACTAACATTTTGTATATTATATCTTCTATTATTAATGCTGATTGATTAAATTATTTTATTCTTAAACCGGAGAGCTTGGATATAAGATTTACATCCAGACATATTATTTAGATGTGTTCCATATTCTTTCCCTTATTAAAAGCAGCTTCATGTTTGTTTCTTTCATGTTTGATTGCAACATTTCAAGATGCAAGGGTGGGCAACCCATAATGCTCAGGCTACATTGTTAGCAAGTTGTCAATGTTCATGGCAATTTCTTTTGTCTTTTTGCAATAAACAATTGAAAAACTATTTTTTGCCTTAGAACTATGTCTCAGAAAGCAAAAATACATTTTTATCTTATCCTCACTAGTGTCATTCTTTCACCAAACACATACCTTGTAACTTTCAACGCCTTTGGAGGCGTTGGATTCATAGCTTCCTCCCCTGTATCAAACATTACAGATTTTTTAAAAACTTAAGAAAAAATCTGCTAAATTAAGCTCCCTGAACTGTCAAGAGTTCAAGATGCAGTAGACATCATTAATGGGAGATATTTTTATTTTGAACTTTGCATATAATCAGACTTTCCCAGTCTTAAAGAATTACTTGCTATTAGTTTAATAGTATATTTATGTTTAATATTTTGGAATTATTCTTCCTTCAGAATAGAGATTAGTGTGATTNTTTGAAAGTTGATAACAATACACATAGTCCTCGACTTACGACCACAATTGAGCCCAACATATCCATTGCTAAACAAAGCAGTTGTTAAGTGAATCATGCCAGGATTGTTAAGTGAATCACTGCAGTTGTTAAGGGAACCATGTGGTGGTTAAGCAAATTTGTTTCCCCCCGTTAACTTTGCTTGTCAGAAACTGACTGGAAAGGCTGCAAATGTTGATCACATGACACCCGGATGCTGAAACCGTTGTAACTATATGCCGGTTGCCAAGCACCCAAATTTTGATCATGTGACCATGGAGATGCTGCAATGATTAAAAGTGTGAGAGTTGGTCATAAGTCACTGTTTTAGTGCTGTTGTATCTTTGAACAGTCACTAAACAAATGGTTGTAAGTCGAGGACTACCTGTACAATACTGTAAAATCAAGAGAGGGCAAAACAAATCCTTAACTTTCATTCCGTTATATCCTTAATAGTCTTTAAACTTCATAAATCTGGAAGCTAGCACTTCTGACTACCTGTAGTTGTCTTCCCCTTGCAACTACTGTATAACGAAAAAACTGCTAGGAAAAAAATGGCAAATATCCACCCTGCACCTCCCAAACTTTTTTAATGAGCTTCATTGCTTAGGCCATTGCTTTGGCACAAAGTTCTTTCTGCTCTAACATTTATTGAAATTTAAATTTGTTTATATTAAGTTGTTTTAAATTGTAAGTTTCTCATTATATTGTTTTAAGTATGTGGTTTGGTTCATTTTTGTCAATAAATAAATGAATAAGTTTTTTTATTCATTTGTTTAAATGGGTTTTCTTTATCTAATTTTAAGTCTTGTGTAAAGAACAAATCACATTTTTCAGTCATATTTACAGGAAGTCCCTGACTTACGACTGGTTGCTTAACGACTGTTCAAAGTTACCACAGACCTCTCTAGGGGTACTTAAGGCCTAGTCCAAAAGTTCTGTCAACTTCCTCCCCCGGCCTGCATTTACAGCAGTTAGTAGAGTCCCGCAGTTACATGGCAGTGTTTTACAACAGTTTTTTTCAAAAAGCAGCATTAATTCTGGCTTTCAGCAAAACCTACCTACTGTGGACCATTGATTCACTTAATAACCATGGCATTCATTTAATAACCACTGCAAAAAATCAGGTTACATGGGTGACCCAACTTTTGATTGTCACGACTTATGACTATGATCGGTAGGTTCCATTATGGTTGTAAGTTGATGACTACCTGCATGTAGAAATATTGAAAATTCAGTTTGCAAACTTTTAAGAACCACTGCATTTACTCTCATATTGTACAGTTCTAGTATCATGTCCTGTCTTCTATTTATTTCCATATCTGCAATGCCTACTACTGCTCCTGTGGAGTCAAGATATCCATCAATATCTTATCCAGCCCACTTATCCAAAATGGAAAGAAACTAGATCTATCTAACACTAGAAACAGTTGGACATACTACATTGCTCCAAAACTGTGAAAAATCCTCAGCTCTAAAATTAGTTTTAACCTGATCAAATCTACTGTGTCCAATATAATGAAAAATGCTAATAAACTTTGTAGTACAGAGAAGCATTTTCCGTATTTGATAGCCACTTGCTATAGAAATTCCACTGTAGAAAAGATGGAGAAAATGCTCAAGACAAGACAAAGAACATGTTTGAGTAATATAGTGCTGAAGAACTATTTTAAAATAAATAAATTAAATACTCAGAAGCACCAATGCTGTAGATATATAAGTCTCTTAAACAGTATAAACATCAAATGTAGATAAATAAAATATATTAGCATTTGTAATAATAGCACCAACTAGATATCTAATATTTTTCTTGTTTACTGGACTCAGATGGTCATTAAAGTAATGTACTGTTAGTTTGAATTTGCTGCTGTTTGTTCTGATTAAAGTTCCCAAGGATTTAATTGAATTATAGTTGATATAATGGTAATTTTGCACAATGTAAAAATTTTATTCCACTGTATTTTGCATTAAATTAGATTTTTTTTTATAATTTTGCTAAGTGTTGAGCTGTATTATGAGGCATATGCATCCTTAACATTACTTTTCTTTTTTAAGGAATGATAACTTGCGTGAACGTGAATGAATAAAACCATTTCTGCAAATGTAGGGCAGAAGGCCAATGGTGCAAACAGTATGGCCCTAATGAATGGACAGACCAGTACTATTAATATTGTAGCTACTGCTTCAGAGGTAAGGAAGAAATAAAGAATGTCTTATGCAGTCAACTTAAATAATAACTGAATAAGTCCATAATAATCATATATAATGCAGTACAGAAGGGGGGAAAGTTTAAATATTATGGTATGCAGAGAATTCCTCTGTGCTATAAAACTATAAGGCATATTTACAGTATAAAATATGTAAGCAAAGAACAATCCAGGTAGTCCTTGAATATGACCGTAATTGAACCTAAAATTATGGCTGTAAATTTTGGTGGTTCAACAGTTAAACCATGTGACTGTGCCCAGTTTTATACCTTTTTTGCAGTGGTCATTAAGTGAAATCTGTGGTTGTTAAATCCATTTTATCCAATGGGTGTTTTTTGTCAATAACTGGAAATAAACACCATAAAGTGGCAAAAAATGCCAAAAATCATGGACAAATGACATGGGGCGATGCAAACAGCCATAAACGTGAACTGGTTTTGCCAAGCGCCAAAAATGCATTCATGCGACCATAGGAGGAGTACAGCGACCAGAACTCCAGAACCAGATCATAAGTATGTTTTGGCAGGTCCAATGTAACTTGAAATAGTTGCCAGGCAACCAGTTGTTAACCAAAGATTACCAATATGGATATCTTTATTTTGTTTTTAAAATGATTATACAGTACTGTTCTTTGCAACTAGGAGAGCCATGTCTTCTGACTGCACCTCTTGTTATTTCACTGATTAGATTTGGGAGGGTGTATATAATAAAATGAAAGTTACATAACTGAAAATACAGTTTGATCCCATTTGAAACATCATTTTAATTTGAAATATTCAGAGTTACCTGCTAGAAGTTATCAGATAGCATTTGACAATTTAGGGGAATAATTTAACCATTGATAATCAAAAGTAGTAAAAATGTAACACAATAGTCACTAATAGGAAAACTATCTCAACAATGAAGAGACAGTGATTGTATCAATAATATGTCTGCATGTTAATGGCTTTTACCAAAAAGGAGTATTGTTATTGATTGATTCTTTATGCAAGTTGAATTTGCAATTTATGTGAGGGGAAAGAGAGGAGAGAAGAACATGGCTCTTTTATAACAGGGATCCCCAGGCCGCAGCTTACCACCGGGCTATGGCCTGGGCGAACATGCAGGCAAGCACGCACACAGCTCCATGTGCGCAAGTGGCAGGCGTGTGTGCCTGCCACTCACACAAATGGATGGAGCTGCACACACGCGCTCACCCACCACTTGTGCAGAACCATATCCTTTCCCCACCCCACCGGTCCGCAAAGCCGGAAAGGTTGGGACTGCTGTTTTATAAGACTTGTATAATATATTTTGATTAACTTGACACAAGAATTAGAGATTTCAAAAGGTTTTCACTAGTTTAATTCCATTGACTTGGTTTTTAGTAATGTGTTTTACATTTCTGTACATTCAGTGGAATTCAGTTCTACCTTCAAGATGGCATCTATAGCATTTCTTTAATTTAATAAATAATTTATTAAATTTATATGCTGTCCAACTCTTAATTACTCTGGGAGGCTCACAGAAATTATAATACCAATAAAAGATAAAAGATGGCAAGAATGACAAACCAGATAGAATAAAGCAAGAAGTCTCACTCTCCTTTGCCTAAGGCCTGGGTGAGGAGGCAGGTCTTCACAGCTCTTCTAAACAACACCAGAGTAGGGGCCATCCAAACTTTGGTGGGAACCTTATTCTAGAATAATACAGGTGCTTCTATAGAGATGATGCATTTCCAGAGTCCCAATAGATAATTCAAACAAACCCAGAACATATCAATCCTACAAGATCAAATCAGCTGAGCAATATTATGGGTGATGGGCAGTTCCTCAAGTATAGGTAGTCCTCAAGTTACAACCATAATGGAGTCTGCCCATTAGGGTTGGAAGTTGGGACAGCATTAAATGAACTGCCTCAAGTAACTACCAGCCATCCCTCCTCTCTCCAGTGCATTTGTTAAATGAATGCACAGATCGTTAAGTGGAGCTCAGGGATGGGGGAGGCAGTTAGACAGACAGCTAAAGTTTGCAAAGACCCAGTATTCTCTATTTTGTTGCACTAGTTAGCTTACTTTTGGAGATGATTTTTTTTTCTCCAGTTCAAAAGAAAAAGCTGCAGAAAATTTTTATTTCCTTGCTTGCTTTGTTCCTCTACTCTTCAGTTGGAGTCGAGGTAAAAAATTTTAAAGGGTTAGAGATTGTAAAGCAGAGGCAGAGACTTTATTTTTAGCACCTAAATGGGGAGGGGAGATCAACAAATCTGTTCCTCCCGGTTTCTTTTGTTTTGTTTTGTTTATTGAAAAAAACGTGGCTTTGTGGGGAGGGAGGGGTTTAAGTAAGAGAAATATTTGAGGAAGCTCATCCTAAAGCTGCCGCTTTTTATTCAGGGGCTGGCTTCCCAAAGCCTAGCAAGAGGCAGGAGAGCTTTGCAGCCTCTCAATGGCCAGCTGATTGGTGCAGAAAACTCTAAAAGAAGCTGCCATTTCCACCAAGGAATTCTCAGGGCTCTGAAAATGGCAGCTGCTTCCAGGAGGCATGGGAAGCAGGCCCGAGCGCTGTGAGTCCCCTCAGGGTGGGATGGGGGAAGTGAGGTGATGTGTTGCAGCAAGTGGCTTGTCATGAATGACTGCAGGGGGACTGCAGCTGTCATAACTTTGAAACAGGTCATGTGTAGTTTCGGGGTGCGTAACTTTGAACCCCTACTTAAGTGGTCTATCGTTTCTTGAGGATTACCTGTAACTAGGTTCTATGCCATGTAGGAGTTTATAGGTGATGACCAACATCTTGAATCACAACTTGAAAGAAACTGGCAACCAATGCAGCTCATGAAACAGAGCTGTTATATGAGCATAGCAAGGCATGCCCATCACTAACATTGCCACATTCTGGACTAGTTGAAGCTTCCAGGTGGTCTTCAAGGATTTCCCCCTTATATAATACATCACATAGTCAAGCCATAACGTAACAGGGGCATGAATGACTATCTGAAGGATCCCTGGATTTAGTGCACAGTTGATGCACCAGATTGAATTGTATGGAGTCCTTCATGACCACAGCTGACTTCTGCATGCTCTTTAAGCAGGAGCTGTTCCTCCCCATCCAAACTTACACAGCTTCCAGGCACTGGGACCAAACCTTGACAGTCTCAGATGGCTGGCCTGAGGTCAAAGATTTAATTGGGTATCATTTATTTTTCCAGTGTTATGTTCATATCAAAAATGGTGTGAAATAGAATGGTTTAAAAACTACTGTGTTTCCCCGAAAATAAGACCCCGTCTTATATTTTTTTGAACCCTGAAATAAGCGCTTGGCCTTATTGCCATGCACTCAAAAGCCCGATTGGGCTTATTATCAGGGGATGTCTTATTTTGGGGGAAACAGGGTAGTGACTGACCCAAAGCTACCAGGTTAGCTTATCTAGCTTAATGTGAACTTGAATCTAGGTCTTTGATTTTTGCCTAGCACTTTAGTCTATACATGTACTGGTTCTTAATATCTCTTTCAGGGACAAAAGTTAACAAATCGCTAGACAATTTTTAATTTGCCACTGAATAGATACAATAATATGCAAGTAATCTCTGCTAAAAACCACTTAGGAACTCCTTTAAAAACATTTTTGTACTGAAATAACTTATTTCTTCTTGGACAGAAGAGTAGCAGCTCAGAATCATTGAGTGACAAAGGTTCTACTGAATTGAAGAAAAGTTTTGATGCAGTAGTTTTTGATGTTCTGAAAGTTACACCTGAGGAATATGCAGTAAGTAATTAACTAATGTTCCTAATCTAATAATCCTTTTGCCCTACTTTTAGCAAATTGTAACAAACTGGTTTCTTCAAGAGAGTTAAAAGAGGGTTTGGGATACTCTGTATCAGAGCAATGAAGAATCATACAGAAGTCTCCTATATACTGCATTAAGCGAAACTGTTAGTAATACTTTATATGGGAAGAACATTTTTTCTCTTTATCAGTGCTGTCCTCTATCACAATTGACTATTAGCTAGAATTAAAATTAATATAGACTTTCAAATCAAAACTAAAACTATTTTTATTAACTACTTTAAGAATACCAACATTACTGTATACACCCCCCCTTTTTAAAAAGAAAATGGCTTGTATCCAGACTTACATAAGCAGAATGTTCACCATTCTTCTCCAAAAGTATTTTTGAGATTCAAAGAGCATTCTGAATGGAATGGGAAATCCTTTTATGTTAGCCTGGATGCTAGCAATTTTTGTACAGTTTTTGCTATGTTGAGATTTGGGTAAAAATATATTCCTAATTCTCAATCTCTACCATTTCAATTGGTCTTGTGCATTATTTATAGCATTGTATTTAAATTATGTTATATTTTTACCTTGGCGAAAAGAAAAATAAAGATTTGTGGCCTTTAGAGTTTATTTTTTGAACTACAAGTCAAGCTTCCTTTTTTTAGTCTTTTACCACAGAGAATCCTTATTTTTAAGAGTTCTTAAGGTTTAAAATATTGCAGGAAAATTACTGTGAGAATTCTCTTTTATATGCATGTGAGAATTTAATTTCTTCAGCATAGAATTTTGTGGCTGAAATCAGATATACTTCAAAATAGTGAAAACATTCATAATTGCTTCCATTTATTTATGAACACTGCAGTCCATAGTGATTTCTTACTGAGCAATGTCTAAAGCAGGGGTCGGCAACCCACGGCTCTGGAGCCACATGCGGCTCTTTGGGCTCTCTGCCGCGGCTCCCTGTCCCATCACTGCCTGCCCCGCCCCTCGCCCTCCCCTCCCTCGCTTGGCCTGAGAAGGTAAGGGCGACGGCGGGGGATGGAGAAGTGGCTGGGGCTGATTCTCCGGCGCCTCACTCTTCCGGCCCTTGTTGGTGCTGGGCGTGCCTCGGTCGCTTGGGGAGACGCACAACCTGCTCTCCGCCCCGAGACACTGGCCTGGCCTGGCCCGGCCGCGACTGATGCCAGCCTCACTAACACAAGGGCTGGCAGGGTGGGAATGGGATCCGGGAGGAGGGGATGTTGGAAAGGGGGATGGGCCAGCAGCACCCAGCCATGACCCTCTGGCCATCGCCTTGCCATGTCCCACCCCCCGGCAGCTCTTCGGCCAAGCACAGAGGGTACGAGCTCCAGCCCGAAGCGGCAGGAAGCAAAGTCTGCATTATGCACAAATGTGCCGCGAAGGGAGGCACGGCCGTTTCGCTCCTGCACTAAGGCTCCGGCGACCCTCCCCCTCCTCCCCCTCCTTCTCCTCTCATGTGGGGGGGACGGGACATGGCAAGGCGATGGCTGGAGCCTTAGTGCAGGAGAGAAACGGCCCTGTACCTGCCTTCGCGCCACATTTGTGCGTAACGCAGACTTCGCTTCCCTGCCGCTTCGGGCTGGAGCTCGCGCCCTCCGCACTCGGCCGAAGAGCTGCCGGGGGGTGGATGGCAAGGCAATGGCCGGAGCCTTTGTGCAGGAGAGAAGCATTCTTTTGCGTCCTGTTAAGACCCTCCTTAAGCAAGCACCCGCCTGCCCCACACGCCTTTGCTGTGCTTTGGCACTGGCTTGAGGGTCTCCCTGTGCAGGCGCACCCTCCCGGCCCCCCCAAAGCTGGCCAGGGGGTCACGAGAGGGGGAGGAGGGTCGCCTGAAGGGAAGCCTCCACCATGGATGGCAATCGTTCCTCAGCAGAGAGAAGGGGAGAGTGAAGAGGAGAGAGAGGGAGAAAGAGAGAGATGGGGGAGAGGGAGAGTGAAAGATGAGAGAGGGGGAGGAAGGGAGAGAGGGAGATAGGGAGAAAGAGAGATGGGGAGAGGTAGAGAGAGGGAGGGAGAGAGAGAAAGAGATGGGAGGGGGGAGAGGGAGAAAGAGAGATGGGAGAGGGAAAGAGGGAAAAAAATGGGGAGAGGGAGAGAGAGAGAAAGAGAGAGGGAGATACCTGTTTCCCATAGAAAACAGAGAGAGCCACAAAACCTGGGTAGGTGTGACTTGGTGGGAGTGAGTGACATCGAGTTGGCCACGCCCACCCAGGTTTTGCGGCTCCTGGTGTTTTGTTTTCTGTGGGAAACGGGTCCAAATGGCTCTTTGAGTGTTTAAGGTTGCCGACCCCTGGTCTAAAGCATTCAGAACACAGGGTAAGTGTCATAAACAGGAGCTTAGCTTGACCTTCTATGGTAGTTACCTACAAATAAAAGAATATGTACCAGAAGGAACTGTTCGTGATCAGATTCATTTACTTGGGGTGAAGCCCATCACAATTCCATTCTTAGAGTGATTATTCTGCAAAACTAATTCCTCATGAAGTTTCGGACACACAGAAAGTGACTGTCCTGTAAAATTGAAAAGGAAAATGCCAGGTGAAAATACAAATATTGTTTTGAAATATATTAATATATTAATGGGGAGTTGGTTTGATGTAGTAATTAAGATGCCAAGACTTCTAAGATAAGAACAAAATCCTCTCCGTGTTTCTAATTTACAAGCAAACATTCCTGACTATAATATGTTACATTTCTTTATAGTCTTAACAGGTGATAGCAATTGAGTGGAAATGAATGCAATCCACAACAAAATATGTTCCCAATCAGCTAGAATTCTTAGTAATTCTAATAATAACTAGTATTAATAATTCTGGTTGATCACTCTGGATATTGTGAAATTAAGTTATACCTTCTCTTTTGAACTGTCAGCATCTAAGCTGCTTCTATTAAGGAACGCTTTCCTGAAATTTTTTTTCAGTACTGCTCTCATTTCTTCCTTACCCTAGAATGATAATTGTAATCACTGATATAGGTAAGGAAACATCATTTTGCTAGGAATTGTTCTAGCATTAAATAATCAAATGAGTTGTGAAATAAGGAACATAATTTTAATTTTCTTATAACTTTTATTTAAGGGCCAGATTACACTCATGGATATTCCTGTATTTAAAGCTATTCAACCAGAGGTGAGTATTTCATAGAAAACTTAAAATAATTTGATAGAAAACAGGTTCCAGTTTTATTATGATGATTTCCATATTTCATTTACTTTTAATATACGGTAGATGTGTATAGAATGTATTTTCCTTTTGCTTTAATAGCTTTAATGATTGACATCTGAATGGCTAGATAGGTAAAACATACAATGTAATAATTAAATGTATTTTTGCTGTTTAAATATTCTTATAGATTATATTAGGTGGGTAGGCAGTATAGTATAGAAAATAGTAGTATGACATAGTCCAGAAATTAATTTTAAATATGCACTGATTATAGCAATAATTAAAGAAAGAATAAAGAAAGAAAATAAGGATATTTTAAAAAAAGAAAGAGATAGTCCTCAACTTACAACCACAATTGAGCCCAACATTTATGTTGCTAAGTGAGAAATTTGGTGAGTTTTGCCCCATTTTATGACTTTTCTTGCCACATTTGTTAAGTGAATCAATGCAGTTGTTAAATTAGTAACCTGATTGTTAAGTGAATCTGGTTTCCCCATTGACTTTGCTTCTCAGAAGGTTGCAAATAGTGATCACATGACCCAGGGACCCTGCAACAGTCATAAATGTAAGTCAGTTGTCAAGCATCCAAATGTAAATCACATGACCATGAGGATGCTGCAAGAGTCATAAGTCTGAAAAATGGTCATAAGTCACTTTTTTCAGTGTCGTAACTTCAAATGGTCACTAAGTGAACTGTTGTAAGTTGAGGACTACATGTATAAAAACGTAATAACCTCCTTCGACTCAATAAATATAAATTTGAATAACTGATCATTTTCTCTTAAAATACAACAATCTGTTTATCCCATATCCCATCACTTACCTATAGACAAATTCTTAAAACGTCATCATTCGCTTCTGATTAGCAAAAGTCCACTAAAGGTTATAAGAAATAACATCTATATCTAGCCTAATCACCCTTTTGCCATTTATTCCCAAAGCTGCAAAATCCTCAAAATCATACTTGAAGTATAGAAGGAAACTTAGCTAGAGAATGCCATCAAACTTGCTGTTCCCAAGGTTCTTAATATTTAAAAAGCTGTTAAAAGTCCTACTACTACCAGTTTCAGCTGTAATGCCATTCCTCACTCCTTCAGTGACATCTAGCATGCCATGTCCTTGCCAGAAATTTTACCTTCTGCATTTCAAGCACAGGCTATTAAAGCCCTATATGGCAAGGGACCAGGTTGTATGCAGGACTGACTATCCCTAAGGAGACCTGCCCATCCAACAGGTTAAAGGTGGGCATGCTCCTAATCCCTTCCTTTAAATTTTGCCATCTTATGGGACCTAGGAAGCAGTCCTTTTCTGAGGTAGCCCCTGCTCTATGGAACATTTTCCCCCTTGAGTTTTTAACCTTTTAACCCCCCCCCCTTTTAACCTTTCAGAAAGCACTTAAGACCTGGCTTTTCCCCCTAGGATAGGATAGGCTGAGATTGGTAAGATGAACTTCTCCTGTGCGCTGCAACGGGAGAGTCCAAGCTGGGTTAAACTTTAGTCGGTTGCTAAGGGACTGAGTTATTTTTAGATGAAGCACGCCCTCTTTGCCACGCTGGCTCCTAGCCCGCCAGTTTCAAAACTCAGTCGGGAAAGGGACATGCTTCTTTCTCAGCTCTTGCTAACTCGACTAAAATCAACTGTTTTTTCTCCTGCTTGGACTCTTCCCTGCTGATTGTCTTGACTTTTCTGCCGGCGGTTGTGCTGGTTCGTTCGGCAAGCCGACAAGAACCGCCTCCGCCTAACAGCTGAGGCAGCCGGAGTCCCTGCCCCACGGGGCTATACTCCTTACGATGCAGCGTGGGCTGTTTCAGAGTTCCTGCCCCCCGGGGCTTGCTCTGCTTATTCTGATGCCCTTGGGAGACCCTGCCCTCCGGGGCTATACTCCGTGCTCGCAGCGTTCGCGGATGGCTTCTGGAGCGAGCGGATCGCCTTCTTTCTTATCGGGCTAGGCTTCCCTAGCCTCTCGCAGCGATTTCAAGCGTCTCTCCCTCCCACGCTGGCTGGCGGCCATTTTATTGGCTGTCGTCTGTTGCTGGGCAGACTTTACATGCCGGTGGCCATTTTGAATACTTATTAGTGGTGCCAGCTGCTACGGGGTTTTCGGAGGCCGTTTGTAATGGCCGCGAGGGTTCCGGTCGCCATTTTGAGGGTGGCTTTTCTGCCGAGAGAGAGCTCCTATCGATCTGCTGCTGCTGCTGCTGCTGCTGCTGCTGCTGCTGCTGCTGCTGCTGCTGTCTGTGCTGGTGCTTTCCTTTTGATATCGCTGCGTGTTGACTGTGCTCCTTTGAGCACACAGTTGGACTTGCTGAAGCCGGGGTGAGTGCTAGCCCGGGGATCCGTTGGCTTTGACATCTGCCTCCCCCAGCTTCTATTCGGGGGTCACTGCCTCAGGGCATTACCCTTCTCTGCTGCAAGTACTCTGGTCTTCAGGCCTTTGTAAGACCATGTCAGGCAACGCTGACAAGCCTGCTGGGGGCGAGGCCTCTATGTCTGCTCCCCCCAGGAAAGCCTCTTCGAAGGGCCATTCCTCCTCTAAGGAGAAGTCCAAGGCCTCTTCCTCGTCATCTTCTGCAGCGGCCCTCAAAGATGCTGAGCGGAGGCTCAGGGCCTTGGAGAAAGAATTTGAGAAGGCCCAGAAGCGCGCTGCCTTAACTTTTCCACCCCTCTCTGGGGCCCAGCTTCCACCCCAGCCGCCTCTGCCTTTGCAGCTGCCTTCACCGCGGCAGGGGCCTCCTGCACTTCCTGGGACTCATTCCCCGGCTGCCACTGGTACCGCAACGGCAGCGGATTGGTCCCCTGACCGCCATTCTATGGCTCAGGGTGTGAATGATGAGGACGTACCGTTGCGAGTGTTGAAGAACCCAGAGGATGTTCTCAATCTAGGGACCACACCTTCGGTTTCTAGAGAACCTGCGGCGGCCACCTTTACGCCCACTGCAGCAGAGCTCCGTTCGGGGGCGGATAAATGGCAACGTCTTCCACCTGAGTTGCAGGACATGATAGCCAACGCTTATTCCCAAGGCATTGCCACTGGCCTCCAGCAAAGGTCCCCTTATTCGGTGCCCTCTGTTCCTTTACAGGGCGTTTGGTCGACGGGGGGGGGGACGCTTATTCTTGCCGCTCTTCTGACCTGGGCGACGCTTCTCTTCCGGGTGACGGCAATGGGCTGGATGACGACTTGTCAGACGATGAGGGTCTCCTCCCTGACCAGCCGGTCTTCACTGGATTTTTCAAGCCGGCCCTGTTTAAGACCTTGCTTCACAAGGCCAAACTCACTGCTAACCTGGGGGGTGCTGCCAAGCCCACCGATCCTCCTGTGGGCATTGACCCAGCTGCGGGGCTGTTTTCAGAACCCCAACGAGAGGCTGACTTTATTCCTTCTTCGAAGCTTTTCGTGGATACCATCAAATGTGCCTGGAACCATCCTTCTGCTGCTCCTGGGCCGTCTGCGACGGAGCGCAAGTTCTATGGCTTCGGCCCAGAGGTGGAGGAGCTTCTACAGCTTCCTAGTGTGGACGCTCCAGTCGCCAATTTGGTGTCCTCGGCAATGTTTCCATCAGAGGTGTCGGAGGGACTCAGGCCAGATGACCGGAAGGCCGAGTTATGGCTCAGGAAATCCCACCAAGCGGCAGCTTGGTCTCTGAGAGCTGCTACGGCTGCATCTTTCTTCAATCGCACTTCCATCATGTGGATCAGAGAGATGCAGTCTAGATTGGGGGTGGAGGATTCCAGGCTTCACCAGGACTTGAATAAGTTATTGGCTGCGGCGGAATTTTCGGCAGACGCCACTTTAAATTCAGCCAAATTTGCCTCTCGCGCCATGGCGGTGAGTGTGTCTTCTCGCCGCATGATTTGGCTCCGGAACTGGCAAGCGGATTCCCTCTCTAAATGGCGCCTTGCAGCTGCCCCGTTTTCAGGCGACCGTTTGTTCGGCGATTCCCTAGACTCCATTTTGGTGGAGGACCGGGATAAACGCAAGGTCCTGCCCAGATCCAATCGACGGGCGGACAGGTGCTCCGCGCCCTATTTTAGACGGCAGCCCTTTCGGCCCGACCCTTCCTTTGGGGGCCCCCCGCCCCAGCGGTCGTACTACCAAGGGGGAGACAGACAACAGTCTGCATCCAGGGACAGGAGTCGCCAATTCCCCCAGAATAGATGCCCCTTCCGGGGATCCGGGGCTAGGGGGTTCAGGCGCTCTAAATGACTCCACCGGGGTTCTTCCCATCGGCGGCAGGCTTCAACATTTTGCCGCCCATTGGGAGCTGACGTCCTCGGACGCTTGGGCCGTGCGGACCATCAGATTTGGCCTTACGTTGGAATTTGTCTCCCGACCGCCCTGCCGGTTCATCCGGTGTCCCGTCTCCCCCAACTCTTCGAAACGGGCGTTAATGGAGGAGGCAATCAGCCATCTACTCGACATTGCTGCCATAGAGCGAGTGCCCCCGGGTCAGGAGAGGTCGGGCTTCTACTCGGTCCTCTTCCTCGTCCCCAAGAGCTCCGGGGGCTGGAGGGCTATTCTAAATTTGAAGCAGCTCAATTTGTTCATCGTATACAGCTAAATTTGAAGCAGCTCAATTTATTCATCCTGTACAGGCGCTTCAAAATGCAGACTCTGAAGTCCATCTTAGGGTGCATCAGACACCGCGACTGGCTGACCTCCATCGACCTCCAGGAGGCTTACCTCCATGTACCGGTCCATCCGTCGCAGCACCAGTTCCTCAGGTTCTGTTTCGCCGGGGCCCATTTCCAATACCGGGCTCTCCCGTTTGGCCTCTCATCAGCCCCACGGACTTTCACGAAGCTGTTGGACGTTGTAGTGGCACATCTGCGGGCACGGCCGTTACGTCTCCAATGCTATTTGGACGACATCGTTATCCAATCGCCGTCGGCCCTGCGGGCGCGGGAGAACCTTCTACTCACTATCCGGACATTGCAGGCTCACGGGTTCTCGGTGAACTTTGCGAAGAGTCACCTCGAACCCACGACTTCGCTGTTACATCTTGGTGCCATCATCGATACGGAAACGTGCGAGGTTTTCCTCTCGCCGGACCGTCGGGACAGTATTGTCTCGCTCATGGACACCATTTGTCAGCGGCAGTGCGTGCCCTTGTCTCTGCTTTCCCAGCTGCTGGGCAAACTCATCTCCTGCATAGATGTCGTTCCGTGGGCGCGTTTACACGCTCGGACTCTTCAGTGGTACCTCCTGCCGTTCCAGCGAGCCCGGACCAGTCATTCCAACAGGCTGGTGCAGGTGTCTCCCGCGGTCCTCCACTCCCTCCGCTGGTGTTTGTCTCCGGCTCGTCAACGGGGGTGTCTCTTCCGGGAGCCCGCCCGTGTGATTGTTACCACCGATGCCAGCCTCTTCGGGTGGGGAGCTCACACCGGATCTCGGATGGCCCAGGGCCGCAGGACTCTGGCGGACCTCGCGGCCGCCAACATCAATTTGTTGGAGCTTCGCGCCGTTGGGTTGGCTCTCCGCCATTTCGAGCCCCATCTGTCGAACTGCCATGTCCTTGTTATGACGGACAATGTCGCGGCTTGGTCCCACATAAACCGCCAGGGGGGCACGAGGTCGCGCCGCCTCATGGGGGAGGCGGAGAAGATTGGCCTGTGGGCGGAGAGTCATGTACTATCGCTCCGCGCAGAGCACATCTCGGGAGTCCAGAACGTTCAGGCGGATTCCCTCAGTCGGACCACGGTGGATCCGGCGGAGTGGCGTCTCCACCTGGGGATCTTCGACACTCTGTCCATGATGTTCGGCAAGCCGTTGGTGGACTTGTTCGCCACCCCTTCCAATGCACAGTTGCCGAGGTTCTATTCCAGGTTTCCAGCTCCGGGAGCGGAGGGGGTCAATGCGCTCCGCAGTCCCTGGCCACCGGGACTCTTGTACGCGTTCCCTCCCCTGCCGTTAATTCCGCAGGTGATTCGGAAGCTGATCGCAGAGAGAGCGGACTTGCTGTTACTCGCTCCCCATTGGCCCCGTCGCCCCTGGTTTGTGGATCTGGTGGAACTCTCGGTAGCTCGTCCGTGGCGAATCCCAGACTCCCGGATCTCCCTCAGCCAAGGGGCTCTTCTCCATGCCAGTTTACCTAAGGGTTGATCTTAGGGAGTGATTTTAGACTGAAAGTGGATTTTATGAAGAAGGCAAATCTCATAATTTATATAAAAAAATACATTTTAATCCAATCTTTTTCAGAATCTTTTCATATAAAACGATGTGATGTAAACTAAAGAACATAATTCTTTTAGGATTTATCTGCAACAAAGTTTGCAGTCTAGCATGTTTATCTTTATACTTTTGGGAGAAATAAGTCAAACTAGAAAAGTTAACATTGAGAAGAGGGTTTTTTTTTTAAATGTAGGGTGAGAAACACTGAGTATCTTAATATAAAAACAAAGGATGAGAAATTGTTTACCAATGTGGTATTTTATCCATAGCTGTTTAAATTACAAGGTGACTTACAACTTCAAAGGACCTTCTTCATAGCAATCACTTATTTTGCTTTCTGCATATGGCAAGAAAATATATACCACCTTAATGATGCTAATTCCACTTTTCAAGACACCCAGAGTTGATCTGGGCTGTTCTTGTTTTTGACATGTTTCTGATATGTTTCCTGTAGCAACCCAGGTGAAGACTGGGAATTGGAGGGAGCTCCAAGTAGTTTCTTTTCTTTTTCGGTGGAGTTGGAGGATTAGGTGATTTTTGACTGCTTCAGGACTATCTCTCTAACACAGAGAGAGACAGTTTTCAGCCTCCTATTCCTGGTACCCAACATGACATTTTGCCATGTCCTCCACTTAAACTATTATAGCAATATGCAACAGTGGTTTTAGCTAGTGGAAGAAGTGATTATAAAATAGCTGGCATGTTGTCTTTTTGCAATCACAATTAACATTAGTATTTTTAAACCAACCAAGCAATGGTGGTTTGGAAAATTATTGTCTGTTTATATCAACTGCTTACAATTTTTACAAACTCCAGACAAATTGATATAGTATATTCTAGAAAAGTGGACTGGGAGGTCGAAGTGCTACCAACCTTATTTCCTTTTTGCATGTGATGGAGATGAAGGAATTTGTTCTTGCAGTAGGACAAGCTTGTCTATGAACCCCACTGAATGTCTTTTTTGCTCTTTCCTATTGGTCAGTTGAAGAGAGAACACAAATTGATTCTTACTTTCCCTGCTTCTTTTCTTCATTCAAAGATCTGCTGAAGTGAAGATTATTGTTCCAAAATATTTGTATTGGGGGCTTTAAATAATGTCATTTGGCAATGCCATTATCTGATATGCATGAACATACCGGTAACTTTGTAGCTTGCTTTCTGCAATTCTCCTGATTTTTAAGAAGTTCAAGATATTGAATTGAGCCATTTTCCAAAATTAATTCAGACTATCAGGAAATAATGTAGTTCCCCATTGAAAGCTATTGATAAACAATGCAAATGCTTAAAATTATTTCTTTAGAATGTTTGCTTGTTTATTCAATTGATTTAACCCTAACCCTAACCCTATTCTTCTTGAGATTAGTATGTTAAAAAACTGAATTTATCCTTTGTGTACATCTAATATAAAATCTCGCCTATAGAAACTCACTATCAATTATTTGAGAACAGAAAGAACAGAATCTTTTCAGATTTACAGATACTTAAAAGTTATTATAAAATCGGATATTAAAATTTCTTGACATAAGACAAATATTTGAAAAAATATTTTGCTAAAACATAAAAATGTTACCATATTTTGAATTCTTGTTGATTTTGGGATCCAGTCTTCGATTCTCAAATCTGGTACTGTACACAATTGCCTTTTACCAGAATAGAAGCAGATTATTTTGTGTAATTTAATTGTAACTTTTAGGTACTATACCAAGACAATTCTAATTTGACATTTAAACTTTTCATGGATACATCTGATCTGATAACTTCCTCACATGAGATAAGTCTTGTTACATGCTCTGCCCTTGAGGAGATAATAAAAATATAGGCTACTTAAAAGAGTACAGGCAATCTTCGACTTGTGACCGCAATTGAGCCCAAAATTTCCATTGCTAACCAAGACAATTGTTAAGGTGAGTTTTACCCCATTTTACAACCTTTCGTACCACAGTTGTTCAGTGAATCATTGCAGTTATTAGCAACACTGTTGTTAAGTGAATCTAGCTTCTCCATTGACTTTACTTGTCAGAAGGTTGCAAAAGGTGATTACGTGACCCTGGGATACTGCAACCGTCATAAATATATGTCAGTTGTCAAGCATCTGAATTTTGATCACATGACAGGATGTTGCAATGGTCATAAGTGTGAAAAATGGTCAAAAGTCATTTTTTTCCAGTGCCATTACTTCAAACAATCACTAAACGAATGGTTGTAAGTCGAAGACTACCTGTAATGGTACTTCAGTGTTTAAGTATTGGCAGATAAACAGTTCTTCAACAAGCTTCTGTCTTCTTTCAGTGATCTTACTCTCTTCTTGCAGTTCTTAAAGATTTCCCCTCCGTTCTCTCCTTATTTTATCTTGTCCTTCCTAGTTTGAAGAGTGTTTCCAGTTCTGGATTGCAGACAAACTCTAGATCATTCAGGCATTATGAATCTGGAGCACTGATCAGGTGAGCACACTGGATAACTCCCGGCTCAGTGTTGCTCCAGTGATGTTTGAAGTCCTTTGAAGTTATTCATGTGTTCAGCACAAAGGAGAGCATTTTCATTATGTTTCACATGAGCTAGGGTACAGACCATTCTGTGCAATAATCTGTGCTAAATTCATGAATGCTGCAGGAAAGTCAACATCTTTTCAATGACATTGATAAGGGATGATTTTGCAATGGAGTCCCTACAGGTAAATACTCCAGTTTACATAATGTCTGAATGGGGCTATCTTTACACAATTAGTATGTTACTGAAAACTCCCTTTTTCTTTTAATCAGAAAGTCATGAGAATGAGAAGACAAGGTTCATACAGAAAGCAGCAATTTGTGGCTTGTTTTAAAGGAATCAAGCTAATAATATTGCGTATTTACTAACATAGTTTGCCTGAATACATTAGAGAATAGTACTTATTTCTGGTTTTCGTAACTTGAGAATTTTAGTGGAAATGTATACAATTAGACAAATTTAAACATTAAAAAGGATATACAAGATAGTTCAGATTTCACACTTTCGTTTATATACTTATTTCAGTTTAGAATACTATTCAACAGAAATTGCAAATGAAATGCTTCTGAAGATTCAGAGATTCACACATTGCTCAAGACATGGCATTGTTCAAATTATGTTAGAATTCATAGTACTTTTACAAAACTATACTCAGAATTAACATTTATATCTAGCACATCAGCCTTACCAGGATGTGTATAAAGAAGAATATAAATAGAATTTTTATTAATAAAAGGAAAAATCATGTTTTGCTTTGCAGTCTGAACACTGACGTTAAATTATCTTTCATTGTTCATCTAGGAATTGTCAAGCTGTGGTTGGAATAAAAAGGAAAAATATAGTTCAGCACCAAACGCAGTTGCTTTTACAAGAAGATTCAACCATGTAAGTTTTGAGACTAACTATATACATCATAATTAAATGGGATAATTAATAAAACCGTATGATCTATTTTTTTTAATTTTTTTTATTTTGTAAAATCTTAACTTCTGTTAAAGGCAGGGATATCTCTATACCCGTGATGGCGAACCTATGGCACGCATGCTACAAGTGGCACACGGAGCCATATCGGTGGGCACGCGAGCTCGAGCTGATTTTCGGGCCTTCTGGGCCCACTGGGAGTCGGGAAACAGGCTGTTTCCAGCCTCCGGAGGGGGTGGGGAAGTCCTGTTTTTTGCTCTCCCCAAGCTCCAGAGCCTTTCTAGGAGCCTGGGGAGGCGGCCTTCCCCACCCCCCTGGAGGTCCTCCGGAGGCCGGAAACGTTCCGTTTGCCGACTTCCGGTTGGACCGGAAGTCCCGGTTTTTTTGCTCTCCCCAGGCTTCAGAGCCTTTCTAGGAGCCTGGGGAGGGCAAAAACGACCTTCCCCACCCCCCCGGAGGTCCTCCGGAGGCTGGAAACGTTGCATTTGCCGACTTCCAGTTGGACCAGAAGTCCCGTTTTTTTTGCTCTCCCCAGGCTTCAGAGCCTTTCTAGGAGCCTAGGCCCTCCCCAGGCTCCTAGAAAGGCTCTGGAGCTTGGGGAGAGCAAAAAAACGGGCCTTCTGGTCCAACCAGAAGTTGGCAAACGGGCCATTTTCTGCCTCCGGAGGGCCTCCGGGGGGGGGAAGGCCGTTTTCGCCCTCCCCAGGCTCCTAGAAAGGCTCTGAAGCCTGGGGAGAGCGAAAAATGGGCGTGCCATCATGTGCCGGGAGCGGGGGGGGTTCACACGGGCATGCGCGGGGGGGCCCGCATGGAATTATGGGTGTGGGCACGCGTGCGCGCAACCCCCCCATGCTCCCCTATTGGCACACCAACCAAAAAAGGTTTGCCATCACTGCTCTATACTCTCCTCTCCCACCTCTGCCCCTACCCTCAATGAGGTTGCATAACAAAAATAAGAGTAAACATCTCCACCTATCTGAATGAATAGAATGAATCTATGCTAATTGAATTCACATGAGTGAAGTGTTCACGCTAATGGAATAATTTGCATCTTTTAAAGTGACTAAGTGATTTTATAATGTGAAATTTTTTGATTGATTATTTCATTATTCACATTTTTATTAGCACTACCACCACTTCCTTTTTGTATATATTTTAATGTAGACCTTTTGTTTTCAGGTAAGCTTTTGGGTAGTTAGAGAGATTCTTCATGCACAGACGTTGAAAATAAGAGCTGAAGTCCTAAGCCACTATATCAAAACTGCTAAGGTAAGAAAATCTTTTTGGAAACAGTTTTAAACTTTAAAACTCCATTTCAAAAACCAATTACAATTTTGGTTCCATTTACTTATGATATGAGAAATTTATTATTGTTAATCAGTTATAGAAATTATAACATATGGTAATGATTCTTCATTATTGTTTGAAAGTTGCAGAAGTAGATTATGATATTGCTAGTGAAACTGTTCCTCTGAAACTGGCAGTACGTATGTTGAATCAATCACAAATTAATTACCTTTGTAAATAAATGTATGTTAAAAAGTGTACAACATTTTCTGCTCCTATCTTTTGAATAATGTATTAAAAATTTTGATTTACTGGTTGCATGTTTCTCTTGAGCACATAGTACAAACAACAAGTATTTGTTGATGA
The DNA here is from genome assembly GCA_003457575.1 of Thermophis baileyi. Taxonomy (NCBI): domain Eukaryota; kingdom Metazoa; phylum Chordata; class Lepidosauria; order Squamata; family Dipsadidae; genus Thermophis; species Thermophis baileyi. Next base: position 1,558,914 of record QLTV01003398.1, read on the forward strand.
AGTCATGAACAATATTAACATTTGCTCATATCAGTCACCAAAATAATATCTTATTTTACTTGGTTTTATACTTTCATTTGCTGGAATTTTTTTAAAAAATTCTATTTGCAACAGTTTCAGATTTAGATATTTTTATCAGAGTTCTAATAGAAATATGTAATTTTAATTCTAGTGATAACATGTATATTTTATCAATAGACACAATTTGGTGGAGATGTTAAACTGTGAACCATAGATAAGTCAACAGATGGACTATGGCAGGCACATGTTTCTGCTCTATACTATATTTCTGTGTTAATTTTTCCCCCAGTTTCTCTGTTCTAAGTAATACTAACCTTAATTTTATACTTAAGGAGTATAAAAGTGTGCTGCTGATCTCTTAACCTAGTTAAAGAAGTGGTAGTTGTTCGTTTTGCCCCAGGCCAAGCTAGGTTATACACAAAAATCACATTTAGATAGCTACAGAGGGGCATAAACAGAATCTAGACTTCTCCAGACCCAAGACCCTCAAATGTTTTGGGAATCCTTGTGATAGAATGGGTTGCGGCAAAAGGATGAGGGGAGAGGAAGTGATTGTTGAATAATTAGTAGAGTTGCTTTCTGTTCCACTCTCAATGTTTCTTTTGTACTTCTTTCTTCCCTCTATCAAAAAATATATCAGCAGATTCTCTCAATCCTCAAAAGAATATTATTTATAGAACCTAAGGTCAGGCAAAGAGAGAAAGCATTTGAAAGTTTCTGCTTGGATCCAACCTACTCTAGATTGTATAGAACAGAATAGTTGTGAAGCTTTATAATTCACTTCAGTTTTATAATTCTTTGGCGGTTTTATTTTGGCTGAATTATTGGTTATCATTTGGTTGTATCCATTCTTTATTGCACTGCATTCTTAGAAAATTGTTCAGAGGTTTATGATTTAATACTAATAAATAATTACCTGATATTGAGCTTCCATTTCTATTCTTGTCTTCAGAAACTTTATGAACTAAATAATTTACATGCTCTTATGGCTGTGGTTTCTGGATTGCAAAGTGCCCCCATCTTCAGGTTGACTAAAACATGGGCGGTGAGTGAATTACATTAAATAATTGCTTTTTTATTAATAAATAACAAAACATTAATTATACAGGGAGCAGACCTAGCCAATGAATTTTACAGGCATCTTTGGTATAAAGAAACATTGTCCCTTCTTATAAAATTCTTCAAAGCTTTAACAAGCCTCTTTTGTTTATTCAATATAAGAAAATTATCCAGGTCACTTTCTTGATTTGCTATTTGTTTAACCCTTTTAATTATTGTGACATTAACCAGTTTCTTTTGTATATCCACTGTAGCATCTTTTTCCATATTATTCTTGTAGCCAGTTATTTTTAATTCCAATTTCAAATCAGTTTCCATTTTGTCAGATAAAACTTATTCCTCTTCCATAACATCTTTTAGATAGTCATTCTATAGAGGCAAACACTCTTAAAGTTAACTTCTAGGTTTAGTGTTCAAAAATATCCTTCAGTATATTAGAATATTTTGCTTCATCCCAAGTCCAGTTTGAGTGTTCTCCTTTAAATTGAAATTTTTAGTTATCTGAAGTTTCCAATTCTTAAATTAACTTACGCTTTTTTTAGGATTCAAAATAAAAATATTTTTCCATGGAAAAAATTCTTTACAATTTATTTCAAATTAATCTGGAACCTTAATACATTTGTAACTTTCTGAAGTCAAAATTTTAATCACCCTTTATTAAACAATAATAATAATTTTTAAAGTCCTTAAGCTTGTATTTAAAAGTTTTTTTTGCTGAGGACTGAATAAACTCACCAGGTATTGGAAAACCTGTTGATCCAAAGGTTTCTAGTGTCTGAACAGAGTTACCAAGCAGTTTGCAAAAGTGATTAGAAAAAGAAGTATGTAAATTCAAGATTCTTTGAAAGGCACCAACTGTGGTTTGAGCAAGATGGCTATTCCCTTGTCTCCCTGAACTCTAAACTTGCCAGAAACTGCTGGCTTGCAGTCTGCTTGTGAGGAGCAATTGTCTGGAGCACTTATAGGTGATCTTAAGTCCTTTCCTTGTCCAGAGAGGAGGTATCAAAGAGCCAGTCTACTTGCTGGTTTTTCATACAACTAAGGTTCTCAGTTCCATTCTTCACAGAGTCATCTTGAAGCCGCCATTTCTTCCCCAGAAATCCTACAGGAAAATTACAAGTGGTACTTGTTTCCTGAGATGGTCAGGAACTAAAGGCTTGAAAGGTAGTGGTGCTTAGTGAATGGTTCTGCTGCTTATCTGAGGCATGATTTCAGGCTCAAATAAATACTCCATTCTTTCAAAGGCCTCTAGCACTAGATGATACCAATAGCAGTGGTGGCGCAGTGATTAGAAAGCAGTACTGCAGGCTAACTCTGCTCTGCCACCAGTTCAATCCTGACCGGCTGAAGGTTGACTCAGCCGAGGTCGATAAAATGAGGACCCAGATTGTTGGGGTCAATATACTGACTCCGTAAAACCACTTAGAGAGTGCTGTAAAGAATTATGAAGCGGTATATAAGTCTAAGTGCTATTGCTATTTCTATCTGGAGGAAAACAAAGCTATCCTTCTGAAAATACCGTATTTTTCAGAGTATAAGACGCACCTTTTTCCTCCCTAAAAGAGGGTGAAAATTTGGGTGTGTCTTATACACCAAATGTAGCCCCGCCCACCCACCAGCCCCCACCCTTTGGCCTCTGCCTCCCAGCAATTTACCTCCTTGCAGCAAGCAGCAAACTGCAAACAGCCTGTTTCAGCTTCAGCACAGCCTGATTAGCACAAGCAATTGATTGTCTGTTGGATCGGCCTCCCAACCCTCAGCTGTTTCAGGCTGCTGCCTATTGCCGCGCAAGCAGGCAAATTGCTGGGAGGCAGATTTTTTTTTTCTTGTGCTAATCAAGCTGTGCTGAAAACGAAACTAAAGCAGACTGTTTGCTGTGCTGGGAGGCAGAGGCAGAGTTATTGTGAGTGTTTTATGAGTCTTATTTTCTTCTTTGTGTCCTTTTGTTGTAAAATTTCTGTCTAGAATCAACAATTAGCTGGAATTTAAAAAGCATTTCACTAACTTAATTAAAATGTTACCTGAAGTAAAATAAAGAGAGGGGGGAAAAGCTTTACATCTAACAGATTGCGTGCTGAATAACTTACTGATTCTGATTACAATACCAATCTATGCAAAGAAAAAAACTTAAAAAGGAAAAAAAAAAAAAAAAACTTAAAACAGTTCCAAACTGGTAAAATTTCATATTATTTCCCATATCCATGCACTAGTGTATATCTTGTTTTCCTCCCCAAAAAAGGTAGGTGCGTCTTATAGTCCGGAGCATCTTATACTCCGAAAAATATGGTATGTTTTGAAAGATTGGAAGATTTTCTGGAAATATATGAAAAGCAGTGCAGAGGACTATAAAAAGAAGAGATAATTGTTAGATAATTGTTTATTACATAATTCATATAGTTTCCTTCCACCTTTTCTTCAGTTAGGAGTCTTCATTAGATTCTGATATATTCAGTATATACGGCAGTAATTTTTCCTCCCTGAATTTTGATGCTTTGGGGTCTTTGACACATTATCTAATGGCAGGTTATGATTTTTGACTTTGAAGTGTGCACTGTATTTTGACTCTGTTGTGACTACCTTATTAAGAGAGAATGGATAAACATTTTTCTAAAAAACCATGGGGGATAAATTTTGTATCTATTGCTACTTTTTAAACTTATTTTAAAAATCACCATCAGAATACTAGGGATTTAATATGAAGGGTAATTTGGCCTTGATGTTGTCTTCTAACAGATTAAATGTCTGTTTTAAATGTTTTCTTGTTGGTTAATTGTAGGTTTTTCAGCATCTCATTTTGTCATATAAAATAACTATTAAATACATGAATATAAAAGGATAGCTTTTACAGTAATAGTTTTCTGTTCTTTATTTTCCCAAAAGTTACTGAGCCGAAAAGACAAAGCTTCTTTTGACAAACTGGAATACATAATGAGCAAAGAGGACAATTATAAAAGACTTAGAGACTATATTAGTAGCTTGAAGATGACTCCTTGTATTCCTTATTTAGGTAAGACAAATACTTTAATTTTTTTAAGTTAATCTGTTAAAATACTGATATTGGCTGCAGTCTGTGAACTTAACAGCTGTTTCTGTTTAAAGAGAGTATCTTGTGACTTAAGTTTAAAATTCATTCTCTTTTCAATATAAAGCAACATAATAAAGCTTGTGTTGCAAAGCTGCTTTAGTCAGACATTTGACCCTTGACCAGCCTACAGAGGCTGCTGATGATCAGGCTCTGCTATGTGCTTGAGGGCTAAGGGAGCCTCGCCAGCTGAGGTTTTCTTGGTTATTTACAGAATCTGTGTTCTCAAACAGAGTGCTTTGAGTTGGGATTGCAAATAATGTCTCGGTTTCATAACTATCATAAGTCTACATATAATATCTTTTAAAGTCTTTTTTAAAATATAAGTTATGTGCAAAATACTTTTTATTTTGAAGAATTGGACATTACAATGGGCATGCTAAGAATTCAGCAGTAATATTTGAATTTTTATTGAATTTCAGCACTTGAAAAAGGAAAAAACAAGGTCAATTCACCTCATCCCTCTTGTTGACATCATAATTACTGCTATTATCCTGGGAGTCATTGGTTTTTTTTAAAAGAGCCCAGCTTAGTTCACTACGTCATTTTAGAAATTTCATGTTGCTTCTATATTCTTTTCCAACACACACACACACACACACACACACACACACACACACACACACACACACAGAGAGAGAGAGAGAGAGAGAGAG
>QLTV01003398.1:1563763-1575408 GCA_003457575.1 Thermophis baileyi
CAACAGTCACTCTTAAAATAAAAAAATCCAATCCTTGTTTTCACAGTTCCTATCCAACAACTGTACAAAAATACCATTTTTGTCCTCTATGCAAAATTCTGGGCATATGGACTTACATTTTTGAATAGTTCTTCCTTCCTGGCAACAAGGATAGCCACAAATTAATTGGAGTAATAGCCAATATCCATGAAATTTATTGATCTCTGCCTTGTGTTTTGCTGCAATTGGACTTTTAGCAGGGCACTACAAGTCAAGGAATATGTTGGCACATCTTGAAAAATCTTTCAGTAAATATGGAAAATGCAAAACGTACTTGGGATGTACACAGTGTTTCAAATTCAAAATATTTTGAACTTGAAACAGTGTGGATTCCCATTGAAGCCACACTTCTTGCCTCCAATAGCAATGTTTTTCTACAGTGCTGAGCACATATTTACACTATTGATGAACAAGTAAATGGATTTGCCAAACATGAAAATAAAGATAGCAAAGTATTACCATATTATTATTGTATATTTTAGGTAGTTGCATATAATATAGTAATTAATCTATAGATTTATTATAGTATTGTGTAAAGACCATTCAATCACATATTGGCCTCAGTTGCTTCATTCAAGTAGATACATTGCTATTCAATGTATGGATAGTTCACTCTAAACATGATCTGGAAAACTTTTCAATAGATATCAAAAAAAGACAGCAAAAAAGATTAGAGATAAGTTTAAATGGCATTCAGAAATACATTATCAAATTGTGTATATAAATATTGGATGGATGAACTCTTCTGAATTTCTTACTAAGGAGGAGACATTTTCCAGTAATTCTCAAGTGAAAGATATGCCCTTAGCAATAATAGTAAGATTGCTACTAACCCCTATTCTAATAGAATAGAATCTTTATTGTCACTTTAAATGTACACTAATTAGCATACATTAAAATGAAATTTCATTGCATTCAGCTCTCAGAAGATAACCATTAGGCATATACTCACCTACACACACACATATATATGACACAGAGAAACACCACAGTCTAGTTCGAATGTACATGTACATGGCGAAAAAAAGAATCCTGCGAATTTACAAGGCAGATGGCATAAGGAACAAAGCTGTTACAGAATCTGGTAGTCCTGCTATAAATACTTGGAAACCTCCTCCCAGAGGGGAGCAACAGAAACAGACCATGAAGTGGGTATGTGGGGTCTCTAACAATGCTTCCAGCATTGCTGTAACTTATTTTACAACTGTCATAAAAACAGTCGTAAAATTTGAGTCCGGTCACATTGTGTCTTAATTTACAACCACAACAATTTACGACCAAAATTGTGGTTCCAGTTGTGGTTGTAAAAGAACTACCTATACACTAAAATGAATATAAAACACATCTAATGTAATCAATCTTACCATTACAAATGGTATTTAGTATTTAGGAGGGTTGAGTCAAATTTTTTTTTTTAACAAAAACTGTATTTGGCTGTGTGATTTGCTGAATTAAATAGCAGCTTTTAAGAGATTGGAAATACTATTTTGGAGGTATTCCCCCATTGCCTGGAATATAGTACTGGAATATTTTGAATATTTTTAAACTAATAGATGATATATTCTTTACAACTATCATAAAAACAGTTATTAGTCCAGTCACATGGTGTCTCAATTTACAACCACTTGTATATACTTTAATTCTAACTATAACATATTTTAACACATTATTCAGTCATTAAATACTACTGAAATCAATTTCATAGAACATGTCTAGTACACCGAACTTATTAAAAACATAAGTGGTTTGTAACTCCTGAAACAGTTCATTCTTTAATGAGTACACAACTTTGTTTCTTAAATCTTAATTCCAATTTGTAACAGGACTAATAACATTAGCCTAATGTACAGTGTTGTAGCAATGCTACCAATTTTGGATTTGACTTTCAAAATAATGTGTAGTTTCTGATCCAGAGGAAGTAGGATTCCCATGTCATAAGAAAATTGTGCTGTAAAATACAGGTAGTCCACAATTAATGATGACCACTTGTTTAGCGATTATTCAAAGTTATGATAGCACTGAACAAATGATGGTTACAACTAGTCCTTGAATGTCTGGCCATCCCAGCACCCTCCTGATCATGGGATCATGATTTAGGGCAGTGATGGCTAACCTTTTTGTTGCCGCGTGCCGAAAGCGTGTGCGCGCGCACGCACCCATAATGCAATGTGCAAGTGATACCCCCCCCACGTGCCACGCCCCCCACATGCACGCGCAACATCCCCGCAGTCCCCCCGCGCATGCGCACGCAACCCCCATGCTCCCCACCCCCATGCATACACGCGTGACCCACACGCATACATGTGCATCTCCCACATGCCCCCCGTGCATGCACGGCAGAGACCCGAAAACCAGCCGGCTGGCGGAAGGCGCGCGCACATGCGCGGTGGAGCTGAGCTGGGGCGACGGCTTGCGTGCCCGAGAGAGGGCTCTGCGTGCCACCTTTGGCACACGTGCCATAGGTTCGCCATCACAGATTTAGGGGATCCAGTTGGTTCTTAACAAGGTTAAGTTGCATCACCCTGGGGTCACATGATCTTTATATGTGACCTTCTCTGCCTGCTTCCCATAAGCAATGTCAATAGGGAAGTTGGCAGAGAAGGTCACAACTTGCTTGGGTAAGCCTCACCAGTGCACTGTCTCCCAGCCTCTCTCTACTTGCACCTCACCAGTCACCTGCACACTCTGGCACACCCTCCCTGGGACTCTCAGCCCTCATACGGTGTGTCCCTGCCACTTGTGCACCCTTCTCCCAAGCAGCAGCAGCCACCCCAAGCCCTTCCCCACCCTTGTTGTGGCTCCCTTACCATTCATGCACTCTCTTCCAGCAGCAGCCATCCCAAGCCCCGCCACACTTGCACTATGCCTCCCTTACCACTCACACACCTCCTTCCATCCAGTAACAGCCACTTACCTGCCTATCTGCTTGCAAGCTGCCTGGAACTTGCAACCTCTGGTCAGCTTCCTGTTATTTTTTGAGGTTGTGACACACAGACAAAAACAGAGTACTGTAGAAGCAGAAATATTTACTGCAGTTTAGGCAGATAGTAGCAGACAGGAATGAAATTCAAATGCCCAATAAAGAATGCTTGCCTGAAGGGAGCCAAATACAGTCAAAGAAATAACAGCATAGTCCAGAGATGTTCCAAAAGATCCAGGATGCCAAATTGGGCAGTCAGCCAGTCCAAAGGCCAAGAGTCACAAGCAAGAAGCAGAAACATTATTCAAGAGCTGGATAGCCAAATGGTTGTTTCCAACAAGGACTTGCAAGCTCAGGAACTAATCAAATCTGTCTGCAACCGGTGACTGCAATTACTCATGCTTTGCCCTTTGTTTCATTAGAAGCCTCATAGAGGAATGTTGCTTTGCTCACTTCTGTATGAGCCTAGATCTGGGACTTGGGAACAGGAGATACCTGTGACAGATCAGCCATAATTGAATCTTGGCTTACTGGTTCCTGAGTCTGACAGTTCTGAAGCACAGGCCAGCTGGAACAACATTATCAGATTCATGGTCGGAGTCAGACTCTGAATTATGGCTAATAGCACTTCCCACTGACTTTGGTTGTTGTAAGCCAGCAGGAAGTTACAAGGAGCTGCTCGCTTAATGATGGCAGCAGAAAGTGCAGGAATTGCCATTCTAAACTATGTAGTCACATGACATCATACTTTATTATCACATCGCCTAGTGATGGAAATTCCTGAACCAATTGCCATTGTAACTCGAGGACTATCTAGTAACAATTGCCATAATGAAATGATAGTACTTTATTTGATGCAAAATACACTTGCAAAACTAGAGTTTCTCTCCAATTCTTTTGTCTCATTGTCTATAAGGATCTCTAAAGCAGGGTTTTTTTTTAACATTCAGGTCTCTGAAATAAAAACTGAAATAGTTTTAATCATATGAGAATGAATTGATTTGGCTATTTAACACATAAGAAAAATGTTTCATACTTGAGCTTTAAAATGTAGTCATTTTACATCTATTTCTCCTCCTGATCTTGAAAAACAGGTAAGTTTAATAGCTGTAGTTAATATTCATATCTTATATGAATACAGAATTATTTTAAATGCAGCCTTCAGTTTTGCTCTGTAATTAAAATGTATATAATTACGGTAACATATATAATACAGTGAGGATTTTAAAAAATACTTGGTAGAGTTCTCCAAAGATCTTGAAAAATGACATTTGCATCAAACTCAAGGATTATTAAAAAAAAACATTTTGGTAGTCTCAATCAATAGGTCTAATCATCATCTGAACTGCTTTCAGTGAATATGAGCCTCCTCTGTATTCGGCCCAAAAAATCCCATCCTGATGTTTGCTTCTGTAGTGTCCTCCTCTATACCATACTCCATTGAGATTAGAATGAGCACAAGCATTGTACCACCAACCTCCTTTATGAAAGTGGGCACAATTTCCTGCAGAGAGAACCAAAACATTAAGATACCTTTCACATCACATCACAAAACATATTCTGTGTAATTTACTTAGTATAAAAGTCAGCTTGTTAACAGATTTATCTCCAGTGTTTGGCCATGGACACTATTGTTACTATTTTAGAGAAGGATGGTGTTACTGAATCATCCAACTGTACTTATAAAATCCTTATTTTAATGAAGACCTATTGGTTCAGATGAAGTAATTTCTATCTTAATGAGGAAAACAATTACAACAAACCTTCAAGTAATTCCCTTTCAAATATTTGTCTCCATTATTCTCATGATAGAATTTAGCATAGAGGGAAGGAGAATGAGCCATTAAAATGAAAAGAAGTAGCAAGAGAAAAAAAGCAGTTGTGTCAATTAAGTCAAATAGCTTAGTGAGGTAGCACAAACAAGAAATGGAATAGAACTTAACAGCTAGTGAATGAGATGGAATAGAATTCTCCAATGCATTGTATAGGTACTAAGGGATAATGATTCCTATGTTCCATTTATTTTATGGAAGCTTATTGTCATTTTCAAATGAGGAATTTATTATATCTCGTAATTATATTTTGAGAAAAGAAAGGAATGCTCCTAACGAATACATGTGTATTTGTTCTATCAGTCTCTATAAGTTATTTTGTCCTACATATAGAGGACAAGTATTCGATAAAAATAAAAAATAATAGAATTATTTTTCCATAATTCTTTAAAAGTAAAGCAAGTTTTATGATCAACTAAATGATCCTTAAAGTATCTTTAGCATTTAGGTAAAATTAAAACCATATAATATATTCTTTGGCTATTAACAGTTCCAAAGTTACTTTTGATAATTGAATTAAACTCAATATTACAAAGCACAATTCTGTATAAGCATCTGCAGTTCTTTATAAGTTCAAGGAATTAGACCAAATCTTCGGGAAAATCAGATCACCACAAAGCTTATTTTCTGTATAGTTTTATATATTGTGTTGAGTGTGATATACTTTCACACAGTCAATCAGTTTATTACAGCTAGATGCAATAAAATAACCAATGGCAGAACTGTTGCTTACGCATACATATAAAACAGAAAAATAGTAAGTAAAATAAGATCTAAAAAATCAAGGACAGATATAATTTAAAAAAATAAAAATGTTAATGAGAAGTTCCAAACTTAATGGTGCAGTGCATTGTACAATTAGTAGCACAAAACACGGAACCTGGAGACTTGGAAGATTTTGAATCCTTTTCTGAAAGAAATAACATTAAGTAGAAATCACACTCCCTATCCAGAAATTTTTTCAAGATCCAATACTCTGGTTTCTCTACAGATCATATGAATCTTTTGCCTTTTTCACATAGTCAGAACAGATACTTTCCCATGAGAAAAAAGCTTTTTCACCCAGTATTTACCTTTAATGTAAATCCTAACTCTAAGCATATGGTTTTGTTATTGCCAAAAGTAAGATACAAGTTACTTGTACATGTCTATGGATCATTCTAATTGAAGATATTTTTATGTTAAACAGAGTATTATTTTGCAAAGTCCTTTATCTTCCCAGTGTTTCATCAAATTATTTCCTCAGCTTAGCCAGAATAAGTATGTAGATCTAAATAGTACTAATACTTACCTGTGTGCATATCTCTGTCTCTGTCCAGTGTTGTAAATTGTTTTCCATTGTGCCATATCATGGAATCACCAGCATTCCCTTGATATGTGCCTAAACGTAGTCGATAATATTCACTCTCTGGCTCCAATCGAAAACTGCTGTATTCTGCATAGACTTTCTTATTACTCCAGTCTTCTAATTCAATCAGAAGTCTGTAATTATCCTGATTGGAGAGCAAGTAAATATTTTCCAGTCCCAGCCAGTATTCCCCAGCAACATTTCCAAACCCTTTCTGTAAACAAAGCAGAAAGTTGATTAAATTGCCTTCCATTTCTCATATAGAAGGTTTTAATATATAATCAATATATGATGGATATATCTTTGATGCTCTAAAAATATTGGGAAAAATCCAATAATTAATTCACCTTTGACCATAAATACTGATTTGTGGAAAGTTCACAAATAGACACATTGATTATCATCTTCCCTCCATCTCTTTGATAGAGAGGGCATGAAGCATTATGCAAGTGCGAGACTTAAGTGTGGTTTCTAGAATTTTGTTCACCACTGGATTCTGACAATGAAGCAGCTTGCTCCCAATTTACTAACAGATACCTCAAGATCTAAAAGCAAGCTAATTAACTCTTATGCATCCACTCAGTAACCACTGATAGTGAGAAACTATAGGCTGTCCATACTGGTTGAGGGAGAATTCTTAGTATTGTTAGAATTAGTACTAGTAAAAATATTTGTATTATATCAGTCGTGGAAAAATGATTTGATTAAAATCATTTTTAATAAATAAATTAAAATAGATTAAAGCAGGTAAATGGGTGGGAAATTATATTAAATAGTAAATATGATTTTTGTATTTAAGCATTGGGAAGTCATGCATGAAGGAAATTCACTGTGTTTGATTTATGAATGGAAACAGTGATAAAATTATTAATTAATGAAGATAAATTTGAATATGAAAGAGGATCCAGCCAGTATTTTTGCTTTGTACTTCCTTTTTTCTTGCAGCCAATCTATTTCCTAGGAGCATTTTTTAGCATGCTGTGCTCCAAATAAATTCTTTATCTCTTGTAGCATCTTCACAACTTGCCCTTTGTTCTCCCATGGCTAATGTGTATATGCTATCAACATTTTGTACAGTACTTTTTGAAAGCAAACTACAAAGTCCTTCTTAGAAGAATATTTTTTCCATTCTAGGGAGACGAGGCAACGCCTCATTAAGATGCTTGCAACTTTTTCACAATGTCATTTAAACAATTAATTGTAGACCAGGGGTGTCAAACTCAATTTCATTGAGGGCTGGATCAGCATTGTGGTTGTCCTCCAGGGTCTGGGGGGAGGGGCATGGCCAGGGTGCTGGTGGCTGACTGGGCGTGGCCCGGGGGGGTGGCCAGCGTGATGTCAGATGCTTGCAACTTTTTCACAATGTCATTGAAACAATTAATTGTAGACCAGGGGTGTCAAACTCAATTTCATTGAGGGCTGGATCAGCATTGTGGTTGTCCTCCGGGTGCTGGGGGGAGGGGTGTGGCTGGGGTAGGCATGGCCTGGGGAGTGGCCAGTGGGGGTTGGGAAGGGAATCCAGGGGTCTCCAGTGGGTGGGGCGGGAGGCTCGTCCCATGGGATGAGGTGAGGTGAGGCAGGGAGCGGGGCAGCTACAGTGGGTGTGTCTTCAGCTGCTTTTGGTGTCACTTGGTTTCCAACCCCACCCCCGCCAGGCTGGTCTGGTCTGGTGGGGGGGATTGCCTTCCGCCTTCTCCACCATGCCATGAATGGGGATTGACCATGCCCCAAGCCCCGCCACTGTTAAAGTAAATCCTGGGTGCTGCGCTGCAATGGACAGATGAAAAGCACAGCTTTTGTCTTGAGGTGGAGGAGGAGCAGGGAGAAGAAAGAGGGAAAGCGGCTGAGTGAGAAGCGCCCTGCTGGCCAGGCACTAAAGCACCGACACTGCCGCCGCAGAGAGAGAGAGAGCAAAAGAGCGATCTGATCCCACTTCTGTGTGTGTGTGAGAGAGAGAAGGAGAGTGATTCGATCCAACCTCAGAGAGTTATACCAGGGCTGGCAGCGGTGTGCTTCAGTGCCTGGCCGGCGGGGCGCTTCTCACTCAGCCGCTTTCCCTCAGTCTTCTCCCTGCTCCTCCTCCTCCTTCAGACAAAAGCTGCGCTTTTCATCTGTCCATTGCAGTGCAGCGCCCGGGATTTACTTCAACAGTGGCGGAAGATGGTCAATCCCCGTTCACGGTGCAGTAGAGAAGGCAGAAGGCAATCCCCCCACCAGACCAGACCAGCCTGGGGGGGGGGAACCCGAGCAGCGCCAAAACCAGTTTCTCTTTCTCACACATAGAGAGGTTTGATCTGATCGTTCTCTCGCTCTCTCACCCCACCTCATGGCTGTGGCACCAGCCATGCTCTCCACGGCAGCCTGCACTGCTTCGTCCTCCCCCCTCCCCCCACCGCCTTGCTTCATTCGACACCACTTCTTGCCGCAACAACAGAGTAAGAGGCTGAGCGACCCACATAGGGTCCTAGACGGGGCTGTTGGAGCCACCGCAAGATGAGGCAATTGTCAGGATGTTGATGGCCTGGCTGCGGGGTGCTCAGGTAGGCTGGTGCGGGGTGGGGGGGCAGCTCTGCACCCCCCGCCTTGCTTCGTCCTCCCCCACCGCCTCACTTTGTGGCCACCACACCAGTGTGTTGCTCAGCCTCCTGCTCTGTTACAGCGGCGAGCAAGGAGAAGTGGCGAAGAATGAAGAAGAACGAAGCGAGGCAGTTGTGGGGTGGAGGATGAAGCAAGGCAGGGGGTGCGGAGCTGCCCCACCCGCCCCGCACCGGCTTACCTGAGGGCCCTTCAGCCAGGCCACCCATGCCAAATTATCACCCCCACCCCATCCCGGCAAGCTACATCCCTTCACTAACCTGCTTTCCAGCTCTGTTCGCCGCCGCCGCCGCATGCAGGGCAACAAAAGTAGTCTCTGGGACTACGGTAAAAAAAATAGTTCAAACCTTCCAATTTCTCACGGGGAAAAAAAGATCTCGTGATGTTGGAAGGTCTGAACTATTTTTTTTTACAGTAGTCCCACAGGCTACTTTTGTTGCCCTGCATGCGGCGGTGGTGAACTGGGCTGTGCGCATGTGCGCACGCCGCCTCCTGTGCGCACGCACGCAGGGGTGGAATGGGCCGGGCCGAAGTGACGCAGGCCGGCCCCTTACAGTTTCTAGGATGGCCGCGGGGGCTGGATCTGACCTTGAGTTTGACACCCCTGTTGTAGACAAAGGAGAGTTGTGAAATAAAAGCATAATTTGTTAATGATAATTTAAAATTCTCATGCCCAGTTAACAACATAATCCTGTGCATATTTTCCCAGATTGTTCTGTTCAGGATTGTGATCGGAAACAAATCCAATTCTTTATTTATTTGTATGAAATTTACAATAAATAATTCTCCTTAACAGAATCAAGAGGTAAGACACTACTCAAAGAATCACAATACTGATTTTCATAAAGCTAGCAGGAAGGAGAAGTAAGAATCGTTTATATAGTAGTGATTTGTACATTATATGAAGCACCACATCTTTGATGCTTTCCATGCAAATGCTGAACCAGGCACAGAAAATTATACTATGTATCTTTAAATAATTCCACATAGACTTTATTTTTCTTTACATATATGCTAGCTGTCCGGTTCCTGGTGCTTTGCAGATATATTGGAATCTCACAAATTGTGGTCATTGACAGGAAAGTTGTAATCCAGCAAATTGAGACAGTAACAAAATGAGGAAAGTTTATACAGGTAGTCCTCGACTTACAACAGTTTATTTAGTGACCATTCAAAATTACAATGACACTGAAAAAAGTGATTTATGACCCTTTTTCACAGTTACAACCTTTGAAGCATCCCCATGATCATTTGATAAAAATTCAGGTGCTTGGCAACTGGTTCATATTTATGACCTTTGCTGTGCCCCAAGGTCATGTGATCACCTTTTGCAACCTTCTGACAAGAAAGTCAATGGGAAAGCCAGATTCACTTAACCAGATTACTAACTTATCAACTGCAGTGATTCATTTAACAACTGTGGTAAGAAAGGTCATAAAATGGGGCAAAACTCATTTAACAAATGTCTCACTTAACAGAAATGTTGGGCTCAATTATGGTTGTAAGTAAAGGACTAACTGTACTAACAGTGCATTGTAAATTGCCCCCTGGATATTTTTTTATGATTACCTTATAATTGTCCCAGTTTGTGAAGAAGTTAACTGAACCATCTGTTCTTTTTTGAATAACTGTCCAGCCCCCAGGATCAAGGCTGTTCTCACACCATAACTGCACTGGTCCATGACTGTTTTCAGTCTTGATCATATAAATCCCACTGCTGGAATAGCCGGTTTGTTTGGCTTGATGACAGTCTTTGAATGGGCCTTTTGAAAACAATTTAGCATTTAAAAAATATCAATTATTTTTCACTAATATAGTGATATGTATAAAAGAGACATTAAATACCATTATGTTTTCTTTAGTAACAGACATTATTGTTTCCTTTTTTCATACTGTTCCTTGACAACTTGTATAATTAGCATTTTCAAACTTCTTGAAGATTACTAATATTGACATGATTGCTATTATATATCTATATCTATCTATCTATCTATATCTATCTGTCTGTCTGTCTGTCTGTCTGTCTGTCTATCTATCTATCTATCTATCTATGTTTTCGTAGTTTTTCACGGGTATAGGTATGTAGGTCTTGGTGTATTCGGGTCTTTTCCCGTGTAAGATCAAGAGTATCTTGGCGACGTTTCGACAAGGTCCCACTCGCCATCTTCAGGCTGGTGCTTTCGGCTTCGTGCTTGTGCGAGCAAAGCGTGATCAGAGCTGCCGTCTTTCTATAAATATTGGTGGGGGGGTGTGGAGTGCTGGCTTTGTTGTTGTAAGCTGGTTGGTTGGCTGTGTTGTAACATCTTGATTAGTTGATGGAGTTGATGTGTGCAGATTAGTCGGCTCCTGTGTGGCTGAGGTGTTGGCTGTCTGCCCTTTGTTCTTTTGTGTTGTAGCGGCCTGGGTAATGGGCTGTGTGATGACATCCTGATCTCTAGTGTAGTGATATCCTGAGTCCTTTGCTGCAACATCCTGGGAGGGAGGCTGCATTGTACCATCTTGAGCCTTTGTGTTGTAACCTCCTGAGTTCTGTGATGTAATGTCTTGAGCAGATGTCTGTGGAGTACACCAAGACCTACATACCTATACCCATGAAAATCTACGAAAACAAATCTTGAGAAAAAACATATAATCCCTCCCCTGGTTCAGCTGATAAGGTAGGAGAGCCTGTGGCTTAGAAGGTTAAAGCAACTGCCTGATAGGCAGGCAGCCGAGGTTCGAATCCTAGTAAGGGTATGGCTAGCTGATGAGAGCTAAATAGCTTGAAATAGATCTATACTAGTCTCCCTTTATTTATTTATCAGTAATATATATATATATATATATATACAGAGAGAGAGAGAGAGAGAGAGAGAGAGAGAGAGAGAGAGAGAGAGAGAGAGAGAGAGAGAGAGAGAGAGATGTGTTTAAT
>QLTV01003398.1:1575616-1625409 GCA_003457575.1 Thermophis baileyi
TATTGCTTATATTATTATTAACAAGCTCTGATGCTAAGGAGTTCTACTCTCTCCTCCCCACCTGAAAAGAAATCTGATCCAAATGCAAAACACAAGCAGAGGAGATTCAGTTTCGCTTTTGCTTTCACAGAAGCAAGCAGCTTTACTACAGAACAGTTGCGCTAAGCCACGCTAGCCAGAGGAATACTGATGGATGCTGGTAGGCAGAGACAGATTTCTTTCCCCCCTTATTTTCCTCCTCAGTTCAGACGAATCTGTTCCTTCTACTGTAACACCAGTTAAAAGGAAAAGTGGCAAAAAACGCAGGAAAAGATTTACAGATGCGATTAGGAAAACACAAGTAAGGGAAGCTGCGTGTTTCTCCCATGGCAAGTTCTATGTGGCATGCTCCAGAGTCAGTTCACCTGACAGCCTGGTCATCCTCCAGCCAGAGAGCAAAACCAGGAATGTTGTTTACAGGGAGGTCCTGAGCAATTCATCTGAGGGATGAATTTAAAGTCTATGCTATGCAAATAATGTCTTCATCTGTAACAGAAACTTAGCTTACCATCTCTAACGAAATAATATATATTTTGCATGAATATATATATATATATTCAGAAGAATTTAGAAGTGAAATAACTAATTATGTTAAATATAATCTTAAATGTGTTTTAAAAATTAACAATCAATTTATATGCAATATTTCAAGCTTAGTAAATTAATATAATTATATCTGTACTCTACGACTCATTCTACTACATTTATTATTTTAAATAATAAAAATATATATCCAAGATTAAATAATTATTTATTACCTTGGATATCTCAAAATAACTGCTTTACGTTAGGATTTTGCATCTGTTTCAAACATAAGAGGGATTCTGCCCATTTTTTATTTCGGATACAGTATATACTTCTGGATTTACTTATTTCTCAAAACTCATTCTAAGTTTTGTTCTGGACTTTGTGTGGTCAGGCTTAGTAAACTTGTCCAATCAAAACAGAAGTTAGTTTTGACAGCATGCACAGTTAGTTTTGACAGCATTTTTAAGCATAGGCTTAAAAATAAATGATACTTTGTGAGGTCATAACTGACAATTTAAGAATCCCTGCTGTAAAGTATATTTTCTTTCTTATGCGAATGAATGAAAGTTTTAGTTACTGAAAGTTTGATTTTATGGGCCATCTTGGAATTGGCATATATGATAGTTTTCAAAAATAGGCAGGTATTGGGGTCCAAATATGATTGGCATTCTTCTTTTACATTACTTTTAGGAAATTATTGTATGCAATACACATTAGTTCTTGTTTGGGAGAATCTAAACTTGAAAACAGTAAAAACATTCTTTTGTTGAGAATGTGGATGGAATGGGGGATGTATATCTTAGAGCCCTTAATATTATGACATTAATTATTTGAAGAAATGTAACAAATATGATTTTTCAAAATGTGTAGTTTGTTAATATGTTCAGTTAAAATCTTGTATGTATGTATGTATGTATGTATGTATATAGCGCTCCAATTGTTGCAAACATTGACATATACACTTGAAACACCAGCATTTAGTGCTGCACAACTGCCCCTAATAAATGTTTTAAACAAAATAAAATATACAATACAAATAGTTGATGGAATACACTGATTTAGATGTATAAGAGTAGGAGAGTTATGGAATAAAGAATTGGAATGTCCAGTTCATGAACATTACTTGAAGATCATTCTATTCGGTCTCCTGTACTATAGAAAACTTTCCTTTAGAGGAATTGAGAGTAGGGCAGGTCTACTCACAAACGTAAAAAAAAAGTTAAAGGATAGTTAACTTCTCCCTTTATTTCTAAAATCCAGAGTGCAGGGTTGAAACATTACACGAATGATGTAAGATTTTAAAAATGGGGCATATTCCTGCAATGTAGTCTAGGGGTTTCTAACTTTAAAAAAAATTATTTGGAAGACAAAGTATTACGGGAACATTTAGAAGAAGAATTTTGTAGGTTCTTTAGTTTATGATAATGTGGAACAGAATTAAAGAAACAAAGAATCACGCCAAAGCAAAACAAAGATTCCTTTGTAGAGAAAATAGAAAACTCAATATAGAAACACATAGCATTTGCATAGCATTGTATATATTGGCTTCAAATGTAAAAAAAAATTATGACAAAGGATTTGATCTACTCCAGGAATTTAAGATTAAATATTAGAGTTGAGATGTCATATGCGCTATTGATTCCACCTTCCTGTATAGTGCATAAATTCCATTTAAACCATCCCCAACAGAGGATTATCTAGCCTTCTCTCGAACATACCCTATAACCTTATAAAGGATCTCAAACTGAATTGTAAAATTTTGTTATGACTCTGAAGAAGTTTGTTATGAATTTTGAGTGCTATAGAAAAGAAGAAACTGTGTTTATTGGGTTTATAATGTTTATATAATCATTCCTGAGCAGCTTTCTAATCACATTATTTTTAAAAACATCCAGCAACAAATTTAATTTTTCCAGCAACAAATTTAATTATATCAAATATCAGGAAGACCCTTCTCTTACTGCTTTATAATTTTATCAGTTTGTCAAGAAACACTTCTACAAAGTTTTAATTAACATCACTAATAATGTATGAATTATATAACATACTCTGTATACTAACACATAAAGTTACAAAGAGTTTAGAGCAGGGGTGTCAAACTCGCGGCCCGCAGGCCGGATTCATCACGTGCCACCCACGCCCGGTTTAGCGAAGGGGAAAAAAGTCACGATACATCACGTGACGATGCGAGTTTGACACCCCTGGTTTAGAGGATGACAAAAAACAGAGAATTTTATTTGTATTGTGCCTCTGATCCATGTCAGTAGATTGCTGATAACTGCTACACCCTTCATTATCTCCTAGTATATCCTTTCATGTCTCTACTCGCTCCAAAATCACTGCACTTGTGTTTTCAGACAGCACATCTATATTGTGTGCCCTTTTCATTAACATGACTCTTGTATATGATTGGTTAACCAAGTTCTGTATGCTGAAATTTGGTAGGGTTTATGCCCACAGAAGTGGCAGCTATGCCTGAACGATTTATACTGTGGCGCAGTGGTTAGAGTGCAGTACTGCAGGCTACATCTGCTTGCCAGCTGCCAGCAGTTTGGCAGATCGAATCTCACCAGGCTCAAGGTTGACTCAGCCTTCCATCCTTCCGTGGTCAGTAAAATGAGGACCCAGATTGTTGGGGGCAATATGCTGACTCTGTAAACTGCTTAGAGAGGGCTGTAAAGCACTATGAAGTGGTATATAAGTCTAAGTGCTATTGCTATTGCTATTGTGTAGTCTCATTAATATTTACTGTGTAAATCTAAACACCATGGAGTTAAATGACTACTAGTTGTGTTCCTTTGTTTTTTAGATCTAGTGTTTCATTTGATTCTGTGTTTTCATTTTATTATTTATTTTGCCTTCTACTAAATTATTCTTTATATCAGCTATTTATTTTGAATAGTTTGTTGTTTATTCTTTGAATTCTTTTGAAGTGGCTAATAACTGTGACAAATAACAGATTCACTCTGGAAGAAAGTAACAGGCAAGAAAAAAATAATTTCATTGACAACATACTTGTAAATAGTGCAATAAAGGACTTAGATAAGATTTAAGCTACTATTTCAGTTTTTTTCCATCAAAAACTACTCTATTTGTAGCTTTAATCTTTAAAATAAATTTAGTTTTTGTTATTGTAGGGAAAAAAATAGATTGAAAGCATAACATGGCATGGCCACAACAATACTTCCAAGATTCAATCAGTATAGGAAAATGCTTTCCCATAACATTTGTATTCGCAGTGGTTAGAATGCAGTACGGCAGGATACTTCTGCTGACTGCCTGCTGATTGCAATTTGGCAGATCGAATCTCACCGGCTCAAGGTTGACTCAACCTTCCATCTTTCCAAGGTGGGTAAAATGAGGACCCAGATTGTTGGGGGCAATATGCTGACTCTCTAAACCGCTTAGAGAGGGCTGTAAAAGCACTGTGAAGCGGTATATAAGTCTAAGTGCTATTGCTATTCATTTCACGCCACATGTTTGTCCACCTCTCCTGAACCTTTTCCAGATATAACCTCAATATCCTATTCTCCCACTATTCACTAGAATAGAATTCTTTATTGGCCAAGTGTGATTGAATACACAAGGAATTTGTCTTTGGTGCATATGCTCTCAGTGTACATAAAAAGACGATACATTCGTCAAGAATCATGAGGTACAACACAATGATTGTCATAGGGTACAAATAAGCAATCAGGAAACAATATTAATATAAATCGTAAGGATACAAGCAACAAGTTAGTCATACAGTCATAAGTGGGAGGAGATGGGTGATGAAAAGATAATTAAGAAGATTTTGGACTGTGCAGAAATGGACAGACTTACATTGAAGATTAAACAGAAAGAAGATACAAAATACTACAAAACATGGAATTTATTTTATCAATGGCTGGAAAAAAGGGGGTAAAGATTAGGAATATAATTTGTATTGTTAAGCAAGCAAAACAACAATAGTTTGACAGTGTTGTGGGAATTAGTTCTTTAGCAGAGTGATGGCATTTGGAGAAAAAACTGTCCTTTTGTCTAATTGTTCTGGTATGCAGTGCCCTATAGCGTCGTTTTGAGGGTAGAAGTTGAAACAATTTATGTCCAGGATGTGAGGGTCTGTTGCCCTCTTTTTGACTCGTACAGTATACAGGTCCTCAATGGAAGGCAGGTTGATAGCAATTGTTTTTTCTGCAGTTCTAATTATCCGTTGAAGTCTATCTTGTTTGGTTGCAGAGCCAAACCAGGCAGTTATAGAGGTGCAGATGACAGACTCAATAATTCCTCTGTAGAACTGAATCAGCAGCTCCTTGGGCAGTTAATAACCACATAAAGCTAAAATCTACTTTAACTTACTGCATAAAGTAAAATCTACTTTGACTTTCTAGACGGCTAAGAGTTTGATTTGTACAAGTCTAATAGCTTTTACCACTACATCTTTTAGCTTTATAGTTATTGTTCTTACAGGTATTACCTGTAGATATATGTTTTATGTTGTAATTGTTTTCACAGTTTCTATATTATTACTTTATGTCAACCTGATACCAAAATAAAGATTCAATTGTTATAAAAACTTGTAGCCACAAGAGGGCATTCCCTGCACACATAAATATATCAAACACAACCCTTCTATTTTTGTGGAAATGCTTAAATACTGGACTGGGATAGAGCTGTTCTGATAAAAATCCGGAGAACCATTAGATGACAGTAAAATGATATATATAAACTTGCTGTCATCTATTGATTGTGAGATCTTTACAGCCCAGATCTACTAATAATATTGCCTAAGAACAGCAAAAAAGTAACTGCTTGAAATTGCTAGACAAGAGTAAGGAAATAAAGGAGACGAGAGCCTTCCCTAGTCTCCCTTAACATTATAAAAAAATGTTAGATTCATTGCTCAGAATGCTACTTATATAGTTTTCATATAGATAGTGCTTTTAAAAGTTTTGATATATTAGCTAAAACTCACAAAGGTTTCAAACATTTATCTGTTAGAAATGTTCAAATTAAAAAGAAAAGGCTTACCTTCATTTATTAAAGTTAATGGTGGAATCTTGAAAGGACTTTTTGTAGGAGAAGTAGCTGGATCAGGGGGTGGCCTTACATCTCTCTCTCTAGGATAACCTGGATCTCTCTGAATTTCATTACTTCCAAGCAGCGTAGGGTTGTAATGTGGGTTATTAGGAATGTGATGAGGCACCACTGGAACTAGTGGCGGTGAACCATGTGCATCCTGCCGTGAGAATATTCGCAGACATTGTTCTTCCAAAAGTGTGATGATGACCGATTGATTATTTACTAGGTCAGTTAGCGCTGCGTATTTTATTTCAAGCTCTCTGTACCTTGATGTCATCTTCAACATTTCAGTTGTAACATTGAGGATTTTGTTTTCCAGCTGGGAAAGCTCCAGTGAATTGTCTCGTTTGCGAATTATCTCATGCAAGAGCTGCATATACAGCTGAGTAACACGTGAATTCATGTTACGACTCTCTTTTCTCAGCAATTTTACTTCATTTACTATATTTCCATCCACATCCACTACTAATTGCAAGAGATCAATCTCTCGCTTTTGCTTGAATAATACTTCTTTCAAATTCTCAATATCCATCCTAGTAATTTCATCTTTTTTGTTTCCTGGACTTGGGCCTTTAGTGTTGACACAAATTGGTCCAGTTATTTTTTGTTCTGGAACAATAAATGTGTAGCCACACTTTTTCCCTTCCTCACCCTCTTCTGTAGAACGTGGATTTCGTTTAGGAAAGGATTTTTTAAGCGTAGTCTCTACTGTATAATATCCATTTGATAATAGCATTATTAAGAAACTCCAAATCCATGGGACTGTCTTCATTTTCAAGTGAACTAAATGGAGAAAAATACATTTTATTTATCAAATTAAGAAACTGCCCATCTCCCTTGCAGAGGGACTCTGAGTGGTGTAGAAATAAAATACTGAAAACAAAAACTGTGTGCAAAAATTAAATAAGGATAATTAAAATTCAGCATTAAAAAGTTAATTAAATGGCAAAGGGAAGACCTTCAGGGGGATTAATTAGCCCCACAGCTGCATGGTCCTTTGTGAGCCCTATGCAAGACAGCAGAGTCAGGTGTTTAGATATTTCCGAAAGGCCTGTCTCTCCTCTCAGAGGAAAATGTTCCAAAGGGCCGGGGCAATAGCAAAAAAAATGCTGAATCCAGGACCTTGCCAGTCACAGTTCTTTAACTGACAAGGTCCGGGACATGCCTTCCCTACCTGTCCAGATAGGATGGGCTGATACAATGGGGCAATTTTAGATATTGCCAAGACTGCATCACTATAAAAATAATCCATGTCAAAAATGATAGAAAGATGAAGGGTTTGTCAGTCCTTCAGGCTTTAATTCTCTCCTATTCGCTATATATTCTGTTATAATTATTAGCAGAAGTATGGAAAGCAGAAACATTTAATATCTTAGTATTAGAAATCAATTAAAGTCACAACAGTTGGATAAGTTGAGTACTATAGTATGGTATCAGGATATAATGCATACAATTACTAATACTGGTTAACATAGAGGTTGAGCTAACAACTCTGTGTTGATTTATCATCTTACATTTTGCAATACTCATCTTGAATGACAAAATGTAACCTTGTAAACAATAAGTTTATTGTTAAAGACCAAGCATGAATATTTTCAGGTTATAAATAAGCTCCCTCCTCCATCCATTCTCCTACTTGTGTCTCATTAGCATGAAGTAATCCTATATTATAGTATGAAAACTCTGAGTGACATGAACAAACACAATAGGTAATTCAATGGGAAAACATTTTGCTAACTCCTGCCTAATTTGGTACAGGAACTTTACTACTGTGCATAATAGGATATTACCATATAAAATGGTTACTGTACTACAGGCTGCATATTTGAAGAGCTTAGGAATATGGAGATGGACAGGTATTTGTATAGTAACTTTTTTGAAATTATTTTCATCTAGATAGCTATTTGAATTCAAAGAATTGATCTTTTATATTTTACATTATGTATTTAAAGGGCAGTGCGTTTAAAAAAATGAATGCCAAAATATCTTGTAAAAATTGTGTTATATTTATATCAT
This sequence comes from Thermophis baileyi, assembly GCA_003457575.1. Taxonomy (NCBI): domain Eukaryota; kingdom Metazoa; phylum Chordata; class Lepidosauria; order Squamata; family Dipsadidae; genus Thermophis; species Thermophis baileyi. Next base: position 1,583,264 of record QLTV01003398.1, read on the forward strand.
AGTTAAAATTATTAACCTCAGATATTACAATTAGATTAGATTCTGTCATGTAGTCTATAAATTAGTCTACATCTTAATTATTCAAGTTCTTCAATTTATTTTTATCTGGCAATGATTGTGGGGGTTTTTACTGTAAAAATAGTTTCAAAAAGTATTAAATATTATTTTGCCTACCATACTTCAGATGAACATTTCAAATGGTAACATTTCACTGCAAATAGACTATGTTCTTGGAAGTTTTTTTTTCTGTATACAAAAAGTAATGCCAAATGAAAATTGCTTGTTTGCATTTGAACTTACCCAAGATATAATTTAGCTCCCTTTTAAGATATAGTGGAGATTTGCTTTCCAGTGAAAGTGCTGTTCTTTGAAATAGCCTTCAAACAACATTAAGTGAAGTTCCATCTCTATCAGCATAAGTAAAACTCTTCCTAGTATTCAGTTGTATTTTAATTGTTTACCCGGTGTAAGGGTATACTCATCACCCTACCGCTAGCATTATCCTATACTGATGCATAAAACTAGTATTTTAGCAAGGAAAAAAACCATTTTGCCATAATTAATTCCTTTCTCTCTTACGCCATTTCATCCTTCCTTTTTGCTATAGATAGTGTTGGCCTTTTTTCAGCGCCAGAGGTCTCACCTATTACTCTTACATGAGAAAAGACAAGAGAGTTAAATATTAGTATTTATTGTTGCCCTTGTTATTTTAGTCCAAGAGAGAATCAGACCTTGTGGAGCAGCTGTATTATGCATATTTATGCAATAGATACATACCTTTAGGTGTCCCAAGCTTTAACAGTACTGGAGAAGGGAAGAGAACATGCACAATCATAGTATATTTTCTTGTACTGATATTATCAGTAATGCTAACCATAGCAAAGAAGATTTGTGAAAGGCAGGTATCTATATTCAGTTCACTGGAGTCATACTGCAACTAAATCGCATAGATCAGGGGTGTCAAACTCTATTTCATTGAGGGCCGGATCAGCATTGTGGTTGTCCTCTGGGGGCTGGGGGGGAGGGGCATGGATGGGGTGGGCGTGCCAACTGGGCATGGCCAGCTTGACGTCGCTCCTGTGGGTGGTGCCTGTGGGGGTTGGGGAGGGAATGCAGGGGTCTCCGGTGGGTGCGGTACGGGGCTGCTACAGCCGGTGTGCCTTCAGCTGCTTTTGGCGCAACTTGGTTTCCCACCCCAACCCCGCCAAACTGGTCTGGTCTGGTGGGGGGAATTGCCTTCAGCAGTGGGGCTTGGGAGATGGTCTATCCCTGTTCACGGTGTGGCGAAGGCTGAAGGCAATCTCCCCCCACCAGACCAGACCAGCCTGGTGAGGGTGGATGGGAAACCGAGCGGTGCCAAAAGCAGCGCTCTATCTTTCACACACACACAGAGGTTTGATCAGATCGTTCTCTCACCCACCACATGGCGGCACCAGCCATGCTCTCCACGGCAGCCTGCACTGCTTCATCCTTTAAAACCCCCCCCCTTGCTTCATTCGTCACCACTTCTCCTTGCTCGCCGCTGCAACGGAGCAAGAGGCTGAGCGACATACATGGGGTCCTGGACAGGGCTGCTGGAGCTGCCGCAAGACGCAGTTGTCAGGATTTTCATGGCCTGGCTGCGGGGCACTCAGGTAAGCTGATGCAGGGCGTGGGGGACAGTTCCGCACCCTCCGCCTTGCTTCGTCCTCCACCCCCTACTAGCTCGCTTTGTGGCCACCGCACCAGTGCGTTGCTCAATCTCCTGCTCTGTCACAATGGCGAGCAAGGAGAAGAAGTGGTGAAGAATGAAGTGAGGTGGTGGGTGGGTGGATGAAGCAAGGCAGGGGGTGCCGAGCTGCCCCACCCTCCCCACCCTGGCTTAACTGAGGGCCTTTCAGCCAGGCCACCCATGCCAAACCGTCAACCCCTCCCCAGGACAGCTACATCCCTTCACTAACCTGCTTTCCAGCTCCGTTCACCGCCGCTGTGTGCAGGGCAACAAAAGTAGTCTGTGGGACTATGGTAAAAAAAATAGTTCACATGTTCCAACTTCTCACGAAAAAAAAAATCTTGCAAAGTTGGAAGGTCTGAACTATTTTTTTTACCATAATCCCACAAACTACTTTTGTTGCCCTGCACACGGCAGTGGAGAACTGGGCCTATGCACCTGCCGCCTCCCGTGTGCATGCACACCAGGATGGCATGGGCCGGGCCAAAGCGATGCAGGCCGGCCCCTTATACTTTCTAGGATGGCCGCACGGGCTGGATCCGACCTCATCGCAGGCCAGATCCGGCCCACAGGTCTTGAGTTTGACACCCTTGTCCTAGGAGGTCCAGAGCCCACTGGCACATAGAAAGTTGCCATGGGTTAGGAAGTGTCAGCTAGCTAGGCCCACCTGCACACAGACCTTTTCCCAGCCCCAATATACTCTATCTACTTAACTTACAGTCAACTTGCTCTATCCTGCATGTGGGCCCCATTCTCATTATGGTTCAGAAGGCTCATTATTCAAATTGTATGGAGAAGGGTCTTCTGAACCATTGTGAGAGTGATGGTATTTGTTAGCATTTTCTCCTCCACTTTGGAAATACTGAGTGTAAGAGCCTTTCAGAATGCTGATTTTGCTAGTGTTTTTGAGCTCCAGATTTGTACAGATGGAAGGGGAAATCCCTCATCATGCTGTGAGAATGGACCTCAAATCTTCCACCTCTCTGTTTGCAACTTTCTCTGTTAGCTTCCCCATTGACTTTCTGGGAAAACCAGCAGAGAAGATTGCAAATGGCAATCATATAATCACAGGGTATTTGGCAATCAATCATAAATACGAACAGATTGCCATACCCGAAATGCACCACCCTAGGGGGAGGACAGTGTGTTGTTTTATGCCTATTCCGTGGCTGTCGTGGCTGTGGTCATTAAACTACCAGTCATAAGTCAAGGACTATCTCTTTTGCAGTTAGCAGTTCTGCAATTTATTTTTAAAAAAGCTATTTGTTTCAGAAACAATTGTTTCAGGTTCATGTGAAACCTCATTTCATGTGAGCCTAATTTTTTTAAAAAACCTTTTTTTTTGTTGCCATAAAATGATTTTTGAACTTTCTTCCCAGAGATATCTGCTTTATCTCCTCCTTATTGTAATTATTAATTCTGCTTAGAAGAGCCTGGTTTAAACATCTGGGCTGCATTGTTGGGAGAGGGGGATAAATGACTAAATAAGAAACATATTATTACAGCTGAATATTATTTGTGAGTGACAGTTTAGTTTTGCATGGAACAATGTACTAAAAGCAATAAAATTACATTTTTCTGCAAATGCAGAGGAAATGTTCATATTGAATAGTCTGCTTTTCCAGATATTTAATTCATATGCGTAACATGCAAACATGTTCTTCTGTACATTAAAAAGGTCAGCTAAGTCTGTCTTAGCCTTCAGGTTTTGTATGATTAAAATAATTGGATCTGGAAAGGAGTGATACACATTTCTAACTGTTTGCAAGGGAACCTTAACATAATGTTCCACATTATTGGTAATCTATTTGTTTCTATATCTTAGTGGAGTCCATTGTGTCTTCCTTATTTTTTAAAGTGGTAGCAAGGTGAAATCTTTGAAATGAATGTAGTTTGTTAGTTACTCTATACATGTGAATGAAGATTTGTAATCAGTAATCAGTAAAAAAAAAATCATTTAAGAATGGGCTTTTTTTAATTTCCAAGCTTAGTTTGAGTTTTTTTATCTCTGAGAAATTAAAATCAAATCTACCTCTGAGCATGAAACATTTTAAACTCATTTCCAGCTTCCAGACAAGTTATACAAAACAATGTATGCTTATAGTTTGTTTTAGATAAGAAATATTTTGAAGATTGAATTAATTTCTGAGATTCAGCTACCATAGATGCCACAGATTTAAGCTGTGCTCTCATTGGTACCCAGAAGAATGTTTGTGTGAACTTTTGATTCCTTTTAATTAGCATAAATTAGCATTGGCTTCAATCCATATCTCTCTGCAAGTAGAAGCTATCAGACCAGTGCTGTTTTTGTTGGGCATAGTATCCGTATGTGGGACAAGTTTTTCTCAAGAAAGATATTGTGCTCTCTTTTTTCACATGGCCTTAAACATAAAGTGAGTTTGCCCTCCATAAGCAAAGTCTTTCTTAAACACTCCATCTTGAGAGAAATTGCAAATTTTCTCAATTTGTGAATAAAAATTTCCAGAATTTTTTTTAAAAAATGGTTTTAATCTACTGCTTGTAGATATTTTGATATTCTTTTTGTTTGTGAGGAAATTTCTGTGTAATAGTTTCTCAAGTTTCCATCCTTTATGTCCTGAGACCTCTTAATTAAAACACAATGTAAAAACAAAGCAAAACAAGCAATTGCTTATACGTACATGTATTACTTTCTTAATTTAGTAACATAAACAGATGCTTTGCTATTTTCAGCACCTCTTTGATTAGAATACCATTAATATTTTGTATCTTTAATTACTTTATTGGATTGATTTTACTTTTCCATTTTTAAAAAAATGCCATTCATTGCTAATATTGAGTTAGTAACACGCAACAAGCCAATCTTATTAAAATAGTTGGCAAAAAGGCACTTGTTCAAAATGTATTAATATAGTACAATTGTTCTGTTTAAGTTGACCCTAAGAAAAATAGGTTGGCGAGATAATGAAAAAAATATGAAAGGCATATTAACATATTTCAACTTCAGCACACAAAGCTATGTGTTATTTGATTTTCTTTGGAAATACAAGAACCTTAGGTGTAGATAAGATGTTAAATGAAAGGATGAACAACACTCAATTTGATTTCATATGTACATTTCTCATTTTTATATAGCATTAAAATGATGCATCTCTTGATTGTCGAAAACAATCACATATAATACGGAACTGAATAAATTGTAGATTGAAAATTTGTACTGTAACTACAGAATTTCTATGAACTGATAGTAGTACTCAGTGATATTAATGTCTTATATTGCATTAACGCTGTTGAAATAACTTAACCTGTTTCCCCCAAAATAAGACATCCCCTGATAATAAGCCCAATTGGGCTTTTGAGTGCATGGCAATAAGGCCAAGCGCGTATTTCAGGGTTCAAAAAAATATAAGACAGGGTCTTATTTTCGGGAAAACATGGTACTATCCATTTAGTCAAATTCTGCTATTTTAGTCATCGGGAATTTTTATATCTGAAAACTTGATTCACTGAATGGTAAATATTTTTCTTTTAATATCAGAGCTTTGATTTAATTTTATCTTCTCCAGTTCACTTTCTGAAAATCAGTCAGAAAAGGAGATAGTGTAGACTTACAATAAAGCTAAAGATAGCTTACTACTTCAAATACTTTCTCTTGAATACTATATTTTTAACTGAATACCATTCTTGCAGCATGAAGAATTTGTGGTGTTCAGTTATTTTTTACAGGTACACTGTATTTGCAGGTTTTTAAGCTAATTCAGGCAAAATAGCATTTATCAGATCAACATTCTAGAATACTTTGATCCTAACTCTATAGACATCTTCATTTGCAGAATCATACTTTTCAGAAAATACATGGAAAATCCAGAATACTTAAATAATAATTTTTGCCATTGACTTCTACAATCTACTGAAATACATGGAATTATTTTCTACTTAATGGCAGCTATTCAGCAGTAAGAACACAAGTGCAAACATAAGTCTTCTATTTTCCATTCTGAAGTGCACAATACTTACATTGTCTTATCAGATTAATAGAACCAGTCTCTGAAGCATAATGAGTAGGTAAACATCTATTACAACTAAATACTAATAGTTTGAAAAGGGCAGTATTAACTATTTGCTAAAATATGTGTTCCACTATTATATCAGATTTATTTATAAAAAAATGTCATTTTTAAAAAATTACATAATTAGCAAAATAAAAAAACTTTTATATTGTACAGAGGAACAATCTAATACTGTAGTTTAGTCAATTAAAAACAAAACTAAAGCTCTGCTTAAAGCTCTGAAATTATTTTTGATACATTCATTGTTAAAATGAAATACTATTGCCTTGGTTCTTACCTATAGTGGTAACTACAATACATGAATAGCAGTGATTCTACACCAGCTGCTTCAAATGATGTCCTCTGGATATTTTGCCACCTTCCAATTTGGTTGTTTTCTATATTGGCTGGGTCTGACAAAAGATGCAGTTTAAAAATCCAGAGTGCACCAGGTTGCAAAAGAGTGCCATAGATTCCAGCAACTTAGATTCCTGAACTTTGTTGCTTTTTGCTTAACAAACTATTTTAATTAGAACTTGAGAATAACTGTTCAGTGCATATATTAGTCTAATATCACATGGTACTCTCTGAAAGAGCAAAAAATGCTTTTAGAACTACACATGTATAAGCAATATATCTCAGTGTAACATAGAAGGTAATGGTTTTGTGCCAAAGAAAATTCCAGTATTTGTATTGTTCTTTATTAGGTACAACATAAATTATTGTATTCAGCAATCATGGGCTCTAACTTTGAGCCAAGATAATTAGTACATTATATTGGGTTAACTTTCTTTTGCAAGCTAATTTAGCAATTTTTGAGTTCCTATAGCAGCAAAGAGATAACTGAATCTTAAAATTATCTAAATCTACTATGCACAGTGGATCAATGTTTATTCCAAGTACAAATGGAATTATTTTGATCAAAAATTTGGGGCTCAATATTAGTACATAAATAGAACAAAATTAAATGAAGATTTAAATTACAGATTTTCATGCTAATAATTGATATGCCTGAAATAGTCTGAGAGTTACTGACTTGCTAGTTTTTTCTTTATTAAGAAAAAAATTTAAAACATTAAACTAATACAAAAACATTAAAAACAGTTTCACTATAGAAGCTTTATAACAGTGGGTTTTTTTTTTCCTAATTATGTTTGGGGAGTGAATGTGTAAGAGAAGATCCTCTCCCCACACCTTCCCTCAGCATGCAACTAATAGTATTTGATGACTTTCTATAATGGAGTATCATAAAAATCAATGGAGTACAATAAATTCTAAACTATGTGTATATAGTGACAGCAATCTCATCCTTATCCAATATGGGGAAAAATGCATGCATATTGACAGCAAAGAAAATGTATAGATACTAACCTTTTGATGACTCTTTTCTGAAAGAGAGTAAAACTTCAGAGGCTTTTTCTGTATATTTCCTCCTCCTGGTGCCAATACAGTTGGCTAGCACAGTTCTGTATTATTTTGTTTTCTTATATTTATATCCAAATACATATCCCTCACTTTTAGCTTAACGAAAGACCTATCTATCTAAATAATTTCCTTCTGCAACAGAAACGATGGTTTTCTAGCTGCTGTGCCTTTTCTTTTCATTTGCATTCTGAACTGAACTGCACTAACCAGCAACAGCTGAACTTGCTTCCATATACAGCACAGCACACTACACTTGGGTGTGTTTCTTAAACAAATGCATGCCTAGACGTAGAAACTGCCAGCCCATGTATGAGGTAATTGAAGAAAGGGAGGGGGGAAGAAAGAGAGAGGGAGACCAAAAGACTTCCTATCCAAGGCCTTTGGAGTAGAATTGAAATTGGGAGAGGAAAAAGAGTTGGAATCACAGTATGAACAAGGAGATACTGTTTGCTAGTTGAATGGAAAGCAAACAGCAGAAAGGGAAACTATAAAGAGTTTAGGCGCTGTACTGTAATTGCAAAGCATTGTTACTTGGTTGCTCAAAGTTGCCTTTAGCTGTTACCATAGTGAGCTTACTTTAGAGGAGAGAGTCTTTCAGACTGATATATCTAATTTTCTGTTTCCACAAAGGAAAGGAACAGGAGATTTGTGGATATATGTGTGTTCAATTATTATTCTGAAGAATGCAAACCAGAATGTCCTATTGAATTTTTTTTAAGTTTATTTAATGAGAAGCAGTTGTTATAGCAATAATGTTTAAAAAAACATTGACAAAATAAGACATTAAAGCTATTAACTCTTAAGTTACATGGCATACTAAATGAGAAGAGAAAAGACTTTGTGATTGGCCCAAGAAAAAAAACAATCAAATCATTTTTTATGTAGATGAATAATGTATTAATTGATTTCTAACTGTTTCTTAAATATTTATTTAGTCAGAAACCCAGATGTTTTTAATAGTAGAATGAGAAATTGGTCATTTTATTTTATTATTCCCATCCCAGTTCAATAACACCAGTTACCAACAATCAGGCAAACACAAATACTAGCCAGTATTTTCCTGATTACATATTCTGTTGTCACTCAGTGGCCATCTAGAAGCCAATAGATTATTTAGGATTTAGTTAGCTCAAACCAGGCTGAAATACAAAAAAAAAAAGGTTTATTGAATAAATGCTGAGAGTTACAGAGAAAGAACGGCACCAACCCATTTCTCTTAGACCAGTGGTTCCCAAGGTGGGGGGCAATTTGATTTTTAATGGGGGCAATTGGAACCTTGTTTAAACCAAGTTAATGGCCTTTTAGGCTTCCTCCGCTTGAGTAGGAGTTCACTTTTTGAATAGTAAGAATTATATGTCAGAGGGGGGGCATCAGGATTTTAGAGATGCTTAGGTGGGGCATGGCCAAAAAAAGGTTGGGAACCACTCTCTTAGACTGACCAGAAACTCCAGGAATGACAGTAAACAGACCCACTGAAGTTGCCCATTTCATGTCACTTTTTATTCTTAGGACTTTAGATCAACTTGATGTTTGGTGACTGAGGCAACCCAGTCTCATTTTTGTCTCATTTTTATACTTTTCTTAAGGGACAGAGAGCATAAATATCTAATTATTTCTTACAACTTCAAACAATTTAATGCTCTGCTAGTTAGCTTTTTGTCTCTAGCAGATAACACCTGGGATTGATCTGGTAGCATATCTTATCAACAATGTGGGAACACAGCTAGTTAAACCTTTGCTAAGAATATTTTTAAGAGAATCACTTATTATTATTTCACTTTTTCCTTGTCAATCTTGCATGCTATTATTACAAATATAAAGTTTATATAATTGAATAGAAAGAACAAATTATAATCATTTAGACATGTAGCAGTTGAATTTTAAAATATAATTGGTGCATTAATTAAATACTTTGTTGAATTGGAAATATATTTTAGATACAGATTGAAATATAAAACTTTTATATGGAAGGCCAGAGTTGAATGTTTCAGATTCATGACATGTCTTCAAAGTCCAAATACTATCTGAAGCAGGACCGGAAGGCTGTGATGTTATTTGATTTGAACTACAGGTAGTCTTCTCTTAGAACCACAGTTGGGATCAGCATCACCATTACTAAGTGCCATGATTGCTAAACAAAAAATCATGTGACTGTAAGGACTTACAGCCTCACTTCTGCTTCAGTTGTTAAGCAAATCATCACAGCTGTTAAGTAAAACATTCCATATTCTCTATTATCTCTGCTTTGACACAAGCCAGTTGCAAAATACACAAATGGCATGACCTTGGGACACTGCAACAGTCTTAACACTATGCCATTTGCTAAGCTCCCAAATGGTGATCATATGATTGCAAAATACTGCAATGATCATAAATGAGAGGATTGATCACAAAGCTGGGGGTTTCCTTCACAAGTGTAACAGTCGCTAAATGAGGCAGTCAATAAGCAAGATCTACCTGTAACTATTTCAATGCTCTATATGATAAAAAAAATCTTTAATTCATCTTCAGGTATTTATCTCTCAGACTTGACATATATTGACTCAGCATATCCATCAACAGGAAGTATTCTGGAAAATGAGCAGAGATCAAACTTAATGAATAATATTCTTAGAATAATTTCAGACTTACAGCAATCTTGTGAATATGGTAAGTTACAGCATGTATTTATATTACAGCATTATGTGCAACCAGTGAATAAAATTGCTTGAATATTAATTGAGGCTTGCTCAAAATTCACCTTTGACTAAAGGTGGTGATGAGATATTTAAAAAAATAATTCAAGATATGAAGAGTATATCTTAAAATATATCTCTTTCAACAAATGTAAATGGTAAATTTGTTTACTAAATTCTTTCAAAGAAAAAAAAAGGACTTCTCAACTTAGCATTCACTTTTAAAAAATAATTAACAGTCTTTGATACAGTAAGCTTTCTATGATTCAAAAAGCTCTTGGAAGCCACCCCCTTAATTTTGACTAAGCCTGTTTCAAATAAAGTAGTCTCTCAATAAGAACCTTCCTTTTTATTAATTTATCTATTATCTAAATGCCTGCTTTTGGGGGGAGGGGGAAGGAAGGTAATATAATAATAATAGTTAACATTGATATGAAATCATGCCACATAAAATACATAGATCTTAGTGGCTGTCAATAAAATGACTGCTCACCATGTATATTAATTACTATTTAGATATTCCTGTGTTGCCTCATGTTCAAAAGTACCTGAATTCTGTTCAGTATATAGAGGAACTTCAGAAGTTTGTGGAAGATGATAATTATAAGTAAGTATAAAAACTGGTCAATTACAATGTATTCATTATTGAATTTTTGGTTTTAGAGCAATTTTTCATAAAGAACAAAAAAGTACTTGTAGTCTTCTTTTATAAATGTTTCAAAGTTTTAGGACATTTCTATTTATAGGCTTTCATTTTTCATGAATACTTTCTTGCTCTTTCTTTTTTTCCTTTTTTTTCTTTCTTTCTCTTTCTTTCCTAGAACATAACCCTTGGCTGTAAATATTAAAAATGAATGAATGAAAAGAATAACAAACAGAAACCCCTGTAGTAGTTTAGGCATTGAACTAGGAATGAGGAAACTCATCCATTGAAATTCACTGGGTGAGCAGTAATTCTCTCCACCCAACCTGCAATACAGGGTTTTTGAGGAGATTCCCATGTAAGTCCTTTGAGTTCCTATAGGAAAGGTGGGATATAAATCTAACAGATGAATAAGAATCAATAGTTGTCAGGATCTAAGACAATCTTAACCTATTATGAATTATTTGTTATATACCCCTATTCTTAATCATCTTCCCTCCCAATTATTCTGTTATTAACTGCGGTATTTGGTATTCATCATATAAATCCATACTGGCCTTTTTAAAAACTAAGACTAATTGTCATGCAGCAGTTATATGTTGCAACTGTTTTGTTCTTTTCTTTAAATTAATATACAGAGTGGAAGAAAGTTTCCAGGAAATCACAGTGTTTTTAAATGGCACTTCACATGTATTTTTTTTAAATGAAAAATAGGTATTTTGTATCTTACTTATTTTAAAAAATGAGTTTTTTAAAATTTAAATCTATCAAATTATGATAATGGTTACTATTTTATTTTATTTTATTTTAATTTATACTCCACCTAACTCATGGTTTGATGCTACTCTGGGAAGCTAATTATTATATTTTTATCTCACCTTTTCTTGTGTGTATATGTGTGTAACTCAAGGTAGTTAACATACCTAACACTCCTGCCTTCTACTTTCCCCACAACAACAACCCTATGATATGTATCGGGCTGAAATAGAGTGACTGCCCAAGGTCATCCAGAGGCTTTCATGATTAAGGGAGGGCTAGAAGTCACAGTCTCCTTGTTTCTAGGTCAACACGTTAGCCACCACCAATCTGGCTCAAATGATTTATTGATGGATTCCTAGTAGGAACTCCTAGAAAATGAAAGTAAGTGTAGAAGTCTGAATTTGCTATTAGCAAAATCTTTTTTTCTTCTTAACACAGACTTTCATTAAAAATAGAACCTGGGACCAGTACCCCGCGTGCCACTGCATCTCGTGAAGATTTAGTTGGTAAGTATTCAACAATAAAATGTTCTGATTCTACTCCCCAGTATTCCTATTTTCTGGACTTCTAATAACCATAAGATCTGTTAAATAGAAAACCTAATTTAAGCAAACTTTTAAATAAACTAAAAAGAGAGGGAAATAGGTAAAATCTGTATATGCAGTTCTGAAATTATTTCGGAGATTTTGAAGAATTATAATAACAAACTTGCTCTTTGCTCTACTCTTCTTATTTATTTTTTCCAGGCCCTGAAGTGGGTGTTTCTCCCCAAACGGTGCGAAAGAATGCTACTGCTGAAGGAGCATTGCTACCACCAACTCCTCCATCTCCTAGAAACCTGATGCCTCATGGGCATAGAAAATGTCACAGTTTGGGATACAAGTTAGCATTTCATTTGAAATTCAGTTTCTTCTGTTATTTAAATCCATGATACTCTGAATTATTGTTATTTAAAAATCCATGTATATGAACTAAGTATCTTCTTTGCCATTGACTTTTCATGCAGTGCATGTATTAGGTTGTTTATATAGCTTACTATACGTCTACCTTTTTTAAATAAGTAAATACAAGATAAATATAAGTAAAGATATATATCTTATAGATAAAGTAGTGGCTGAATTTGTACATCAGGGGTCCCCAAACTTGGCAACTTTAAGACGTGTGGACTTCAACTCCCAGAATTTTCCAGCCAGCTGGCTGGAGAATTCTGGGAGTTGAAGTCCACACGTCTTAAAGTTGCCAAGTTTGAAGACCTCTTCAAAGATCATGATAACTCAGGATTATTAAATAATTTATTAAACAAGCCAAACTCAGATTTGCAGACAGGCAATGCAATCATGGCATTGTTGGAACCCCAAAACAGAGAAACCGTTAAAAACAGAGAAAAGTCTAACAATACAATATGCCAACCTTGAGCTATACATAATTGCTACCATCATAAAGTAATATTACTTGTTTGGTTAGAATATTTTTCTATTTTGTTTTAATTTCCTTTGCTTTATACCTCTGTGTATTGTTAGAACTTTGAATAGGAAATTTGGATTAGCAGGTTAACTCAGTGATCTAAACAGCTTTTTTCTGTTTTCAGGAAACAAAACAAATAGGTACAAGGCAACAAAATGCTCGTTTCTGTTCATAATGTTTTGTTAAATCATAGTTACAATCATTGAACTGACAAGCCCTGGTTTCCTATTGATTTATATACTGAACCCGAGATCGTTCATACATTGATTGATTATGCCCCATCAAGTCAATGTCAGTTCTTAGCAAACACAGGGATAGATTTTCTCCAAAATGATCTGTCTCTAACTTGGTCCTCCAGGTCTTCCAATGGTGCACCAGTCACTAAGTCCCTCCATCTTACTACTGATCTTCCTCTTGCCTTGAGCAAAAGAAAAAAGAAAAAAATGCAGTTAATCCTCATATTTAAACATTAGTTCCAAAAATTTAAAAATTAAATTGCAAAGTACAAAGTTTCTTGCTTGCAAATCATTTTATGATTGTGAATGTGGTTGGCAATCTCTATTTAGGCTGCTTGTGGTAAAGAAAAATCAATACTTAAACACTGGTAGCATACATAACTTCCTAATAACATTTTCATTCTTCCATGTCCACTTCTAAGTGTAATATTGGAATCCATTCTTTAATTGTCCATGTTCATGAATATTTGCCCATTGTTTATAAAAGTATAATGTACATATACATAGAAAGAAAAAAGCAGCAGGCATTGTAGAATTTTAGTACAAAAATATTAAATGTAACTTGTCTATGCCTATTTCTTTCATATCTATTATAAAATTACATATTCTTGTGAACATTTAACATTTTAAACTCTTTTTGCCTTTATTTATTTTTGTCTTTTTTTTGGATTTGATTATTGAGGTTTGATCTATTATTAAATATACTTTTGGTACTATGTTATATTTAATGCTTTAAAAATGTGATCAATCTTATTATGTATTTTACTATTTTTCTAGTTTCATTCATAAAATGAACACAGCAGAATTTAAAAGTGCAACATTCCCAAATGCAGGACCAAGGCATCTTTTAGATGATAGTGTCATAGAACCACATGCTCCATTATGGGGGCAGGCAGAGAGCTCCACCCTTTCCAGCGGAATTTCAATAGGTGAGATTTTATCTCAATCAGTAAAAAAAGTGTCTTGAAATTCAAACTTTTATTTTTTTCATTATATTTATATGCTACCTCTCCTCCATATTATTTAAGGGTCATGCATAGGCCTTATCCAAATATAAACGTGTGCACACTACAAACTGAGTTAGTGACCTGGTGATTTTGGGATTAAAACCTCCCATGTTGTAAAATTACTCAGGATTTGCTACCTTTTCAATGTCTAGTATAAAGTTCTATGAAAGCCTCATGCAAAAACAGTCTCTGGGTTAGGTCTACATTTTCCACACCCACATAAGAGCATGGGGAGGGAATAAAAATGATTAGAAAAAGCAAGTGGGAAAGGAATGGCCAGCTTCCCAGCATCCTTTGCAGTGAAAGTTAACTAAAATATGGCCATCAACTGACAGGTTCACTGATCATAACTTGGCATAAATATAACTCCATTGACTTACTTACTTACAAATTGACTTAGCATGGCTTAGCTAGGCTGCTAATTTTCATTTGGTTAGGGTCTTTCAGATACTTGTTGCAATCTTTATTAGAAATGAGAACGAAGCAACACTTTCAAGGACATGAAAGGACACACATTAGATCTAGTTTTTGTTTCAATGTGATATGAAAGTGTGAAGATGTTGAACTCATCTTTTGTCAAGGACAGATCACTTTCTGATTGCTACAGAGTTATGTATAGCATTCTCTTCCTGCTCTGGGAAAGGACTCGTTAACTTGGTCCACCCCAGCATCTACCTATGGGTATTCAGAGGCTCCTGGGAAATTTCACAGGGATCTGGTAAGCAGTTCATCCAAGTCACTGGTTACACATTTGTTTAATGGGACATTCAATGCCATAGATAGATTGCATCATAGCTGTCTGCCCTTGCATGCAGATGTGGTGCTGCTTTTTAAAACATTGAAGTATTTAGGGTGATGAACCAGCAGAAAAGACGCAACTGGAGAAAGAACAATCTTGAATGACTGAATCCTAGTACAAGCCTAAGTTAGTTCACACAATGGTGATTCAGGTGGCAAAGTTGAAGTCTTTTGTCTCCCTTATCTACATGCCGAATGCCACCCAGCAGCACTTTTTAAGACAACCTGCTCCCTTTCAGAAGAGGATGTTCACCAATATCATCTCACTCATTCCACTGTGAGGAATTTCATGCTATCCTTCTGGGCCATGAGGTTTTTCCTGTGTTTGGTTGGCTAATTCCAGAAGATGGTGCTAAATTGTTATTGTTCTACTTCATTTCTTTCATACATACAGACACACAAACATAATGAAAGAAGAGGCACAAATGTACTAAAAAAGAACAAGTACTATATATGTATTCATTTAATATAATGCAATTAAATGATATTATGCAATTAAACTATTCAAATTTAAGCAAGTTCTAACAGTTAAGTGGGGAGAGAGAAATTGGACATAAAAACTAGTATACACAGTTAAAATAATCTCATAAACAAAACTCCAGAAATCAGATGTTTTCTTTTTAAACTAATGTCATTGCAATTGAGTCAGTTTTATTATGGGTAATTTTTACAAGTTTTTTTGAAACACTTTTCAGGCCTGGCAAATCATAGAATTACGGTGTTTTTAAATTGATTCACTTATTCCAATTTTAGGTAGCAGTGATGGTTCAGAGCTTAGTGAAGAAACTTCTTGGCCAGCATTTGAAAGGTAAGAGAAGTCAATATATTTTATATGTGTTCAAATGTGTATTTAACATATGACAGTTTTACATTTCCACATAGGAAAGCATACCAAATATTCCTGGTATAGTGCTTTTTTAATCAAGGCTCTGCTTTTCCTACACATGGATTATATATGTAAGACAAAATAATGGCTAAAATAGTTCAATCATGCAAGTTTTCTGGAGAGTGTATTATCACTAATATTTTAGCAGTGGTCCCAGAATCCTGTTTTGTAACAAATTTGCTCAGAGGAAACATATGCACCTTATATGAGTGGTTCATCATCGACTTACAGCTAGTTGGGTGAATGTTGAAATAAGCTTCCCAAAGCTAAAGCTCCTATTTACAGTCTAGGCTTGGAGTAAAACCCAAGTGACAGTTGTCCTGAGCTGCTCCTAGAACAGCAAGGCTGTTCCTCAGCCTGACCAATTTAGAACAGTAGACCACTAACTTTTCTGCCTTAGTGAATGTATATGTTTGACTTATATAAAAACATGCTATAAATCTACTATTGTTTTTGTAAAATTACTTTTATTTTGTACAGTATATCATTGCAGCAGCTTTCAGGTGAAATACATTGATCATTTGATAAAGCACTACTAATGATCTGAGGTGCTTATGCAGCTCCCAGTTCAGTACAAATGAAGTACTAGTAGACATAACAAGCTAGTAGAATCATAGTTGATTTTATAAAACTAAAGTTTTTTTCTTCTGCAGGATGAACTGTTTATATTCTTTTTCTTCCCTGGCTTAGATGATCTGTTTTCAGGCCACTAACTTAATGCATTTTGCTCAGTAATATGCATACAACAATAGTTCCATCAATATAAATAGAGGTATAAATTTACCGACAAAGAAATAAAGGTAAATTTAACACAAAATAGACTGCCTGCGAAGGCTCCTGGATTGGGGCTGAAAGGCGAAAGCGGAAGCAGTATGTTCCGTCCCATATTTGGGTAGACCATGTTGCCCTGATAGACGGGTCTCACCAGAAAAACACATAAATAGAGGTAGTTCTTGACCTACAATCATTTAGTCAGTGACAAATCCCAAGTTATGACGGTTCTGAATGAATGGAGTTACAATTGATCCTCAGAGTTCTGGGTGTCCCAGCACTCCTGTGGTCACATCATCACAATCTGGGTGCATGGCAACTCATTCGCACTTACAATAGCCAAGCATCCCACTGTCATATATAATCACCATTTGCAACCTTCCCTGCTGACTTCCCCAGAAAGTTAATGGGGAAACCAGCAGAGAATGTTGTAAGTCACTGGAATAAGTCCCCCCCCATTCTCACATCCAGCCCTTCTGCACTCAGGCCACATCAGCCACTCACACATCCCTGTATGCACCATATAATCCCTACATTTATTCAGAAGAAAAAGCCAAGATACACTGCTAAACCACTATAAGAGGGAATGTTCTCATATTCTAAGGTGATTACATTGCTCCTGATCACTTGGCTTTTAGAAATGTCTTGTTTTAACTGCTGGTGTTGATTGTCTAATCATTCATTGGGATGCCAGGAAGAATATTCTATTGTTATATATGTTCACACCAAGAACATGTGGTGTTCAAATAAGAGATCTTTTGAAAACATGAAATACATGAACAAGAAGAAGTAGCAATGTAGCAGACAGGAAAGCTTATTATAGTGTTCTAACAAATGATGACTATGAATTTAAAAAATGTAACCCATACCATTTATAATGGAATCCAACAGGAACAGATTATACCATTCTCTTGGTCCGGTGACAAGAATAGCACGAAATGGCTATTGGAGCCACATGAAGGGCAGCAGGTACCAATCCCTTGTGTTCAAGGGCCAGACACTTTCCTCTGGTGTTGGTGACTGATTTGTGAAGTGGATCTAATCTGACACTCCTGTTCTTTCTAACTATCTTGATACTCTCTTGACGTATCACATCAATGAACATTCTCTATCAAAACAGGATTTCTATCTTAAAACTTAATCATATCTTCACAGTCTATGACTGCTCATTTTAATCTGCATATCTAATTTTGTAATGTTATTTTTAAAAAATCCCAAAATGTTTTACTTGACTCTATACTTAAAAAAAAAAAACCCTCTAAAGCATCATTTATGATACTAGATGGTACTGGAAGTAATTGGATGGCAAGAGTAATGTTGAAACGTTGAAGTTTGAGTGAGAGTTAAGATGTTGCTTTTTCTTTTTATCCTGAGTCATATAAATTGTAAATCAGATGCCCATTATTTCCAGAGAGGCAGAAAGAAGTGGGGTAACAGGTATGGCCAGGTCCCCCAATTTCAGTTCCTATTCCCCATCCTTGCTTATTCTCACACCTCTCCAAAATATCTTTGGCAGATTTTATTAGAAGACAAAAACTATATCACTGAAGATGAGTCTCTGTGCCAAAGTGCCTTTCAGCCAAAAAAAAAAAAAAGGCTGTGGTTTTTTTTTTTTAAAAAAGTTGGATTTATAATTTTTTTAAATTAAAAGAGGTTTTCTGCATTTTGGTTTTTTTTCATTTAACAAAATTTAAAAAAAAAAAAAAAAAAATAAAAAAAAAAAAAAAAAAAAAAAAAAAAATAAATTAAAAAAAAAAAAAAAAAAAAGGCTGTGGTTTTTTTTTTTTAAAAAAGTTGCAGTAATAATATCATAAAATAAAAAGAGGTTCCCTTCATTTTGGTTTCTTAGCAATGCTATGCAAGAATAGACATTCCTTGCCTTAAAGTTGCTTTGAATAACATTTTATGAGAAGCACATTCATATCAAGGCCTTTTTACATTCTTCAGCACCTATCCAAAATTTAGCTTCAAATAACACTTACAATCTGATGTAATGTGGACAAGCATTCGTTAACTTTTGAAGGTCTAGAAAGCTCAGTTTGTCATCTTTCTTAGTTTATAGGCTAAATAGTTGAAAGATGTATGGAAGAAATTCTCCAAGATGTTTCAGAAATTTTTACTTTCTTAGTCTGTCTCTAGAGAGTGATGGCTATGCCACATAAGTTGCTTGGTATGCAGTTACACAAACACTTGTGCAGTCAAATATTTCCTGTCATTAAAAGTTGGTCAGCTACTCACTTGTTAGAACACAACCTATGTTACAACAGCTTTATTTAACAGCTCTGGGCCAGCTTTTCTGCTTTCCTGCTGCTTCTGTTATTGCTTTCAAATATCTTGGTATGGTATTATGCATGTATTAAGCTCTTGCTGTTTTTCTTTGTTTTCTTTTTATACTTTTTTTTCATTATCTAAAGTGACTACTATAAAACCAATATTTTTAGCAGATCTGGAAAAGTCTGGAAAGAACCATTTAAAAATAAAAGGAAATGAGTTTTTAAAGTGGAGCTGATTCCAGCTTTTTTGCCAATTAAAATTATTTGTAGCTCTTTGTCATAATATATAATAGTGAAAGTTATAATTATTCATAAATTAATTGTTAAAGTGAAAGTCTTTCTTAGCATGTTAATTAGTGCTGTACAAGTAAAATATATGATCTTTCTAAAAGTTGATATCTTTCCATAATTAAATCCAATAATTAAAATGTTAGTATTTTGTTTCGGAAACGACAGATAATATTAGTGATGCTTCAAGAATTTCTGTTGAAATACACAGTACCTTCCCATACTTTACACTTGCTTTTTTTTTTTTTTTTTTTTTTTTTTATTTTTAAAATTTAGTTTTTTTTTTTTTTTTTTAGTTCTGCAGAGTCTGAAGATTTAGCTGTTCATTTGTATCCAGGAGCTGTTACTATTCAAGGGGTTCTTAGAAGAAAAACTTTGTTGAAAGAGGGGAAGAAACCAACAGTAAGTTATTAAATAAATCATTTAAAATGTTTTCAAAATTGGCTTTTCCTGTTTCAAAAATATTTTAAATTATTCATTTTAATTAGATCACCAATGATTGCTCAAGTATTTGAATTACGTACATCTCAGTAGGTTGTAAAGTATTTAGAAGTCAGTTGATAGGAAAACAGGATATACAACATATAAAATACAAATTGTGGCAAGATATCTTGTGACTTACTCAAATAATCTGTGCGGCTACCCCTCCAATGTACTTCCTGTGGATGGTGTTGAAAAATACCTGAGACTGACAGTAGTTCATTAATAGCTTTTAATTTTAGGGTCTTGGATGTTAGATTTACATTTGTTTGGGAACCTTCCACATCATCACAGCACAAAATGTTATATTACAGTATATAATGTGGATTACAGCTAACAATATCCTAAAAATCTCATTCTGCTTAGTTAATGTGTAAAATGAATAGGAGTTAAATATATACAAAATTAAGATGCAATGGAAGATACATTTTGAATTTATTAACCTTGTGATTTTCTAATCATATAGGTAGCTTCTTGGACCAAATACTGGGTGGCTCTATGTGGAACACAGCTTTTCTACTATGCTGCGAAGTCTTTGAAGGCTACAGAGAGAAAACATGTGTGTACTGTATTCTTGCTTTTAGCTGAGAGGGATATTTTTTGGCAGAAGGATTTTTTTCAGCCTTTCAGTGTGAATGCTGCATATTCTGCAGCACTGGGCTACCATCGTTCTATAAATTTCATATTGTCAAAATATGTCATTCATTTGCTTCCTCTGTTTTAACCTTGAGTTTTGCTGCAAGCAAGTTGTAGCAATTTTTAAAACTAATTCCAAATTCCTGCTGTAATTGTTGCAGAAAGGTCCATATCTAGAAACTGTACAAGGAGCTTTATAAATTCAGTTCAGTTTTTCTGTGCATGGAAAAATAGCAACTTTCAGCCCACACAAGGAGATTCAAAGAGAAAAAGGTTTTCCATAATTGACATAAAACTTGCTTATGTGACACCCCTGTTTGTGGATCAAGGTCCAGTCCCACATTAACTCTGAGATATATAAAATAGTGTATCCCTTTTGAGTTTACTTAATCTGTGTTGCATTACAAAAGCCAGCAGTTCAATTCTGCTCTTTTTGTTGCAGCCATTATTTTTAATGCAAATATTACTGTACCCTTTTTGTTCTTATTTTATTTTCATTGATGTTCCTCCCACTCCTACTCTTAGTTCAAATCTACACCAAGTAAGAATGTGTCAGTAGTGGGTTGGATGGTTATGATGGCTGATGATCCAGATCATCCGGATCTTTTCCTACTCACAGATTCTGAAAAAGGTCAGTAACATTAGTTACTAGTAGTAAATTCTTGATTTAATCATCTTTAGAAATAACAAACACTGCAGTATTCACCTGTCCAAATTGGACATTAGCAGATTTTGCCCCCCAAATGGTCAAAGTCTGTTCAGCAAATCAGTCCAGAAAGTATTCAATGCTCTCCTCCAAATTGAAATTCAGTATTAACCCATTTTATTGATAATACTAAATTCCATTTTGAAGAGGAACAGTGAATATTGTCTGGACTTTTCATTTGTAGCTTGAACAATCATTTTGCATTTAAAGGATACCTCTTATTGGACATCAGTGGTTGTTATTAACTGTTAAAAGAAAATTAAATTTAACAGTCATGTTACATTCAACAGATACCTCTTCCCTGCAATTAGTTGTTAAATCAATTATAGTCTTCGATTTTCATTTTAAGATAGTTCAAAGTTATCACAGCTTCTGAAAAAATGACTTATAACATGTATTTGCACTTATAACTGTCGCAGCACCCCCACTGTCACATGATTGCAATTCAGACACTTGGCATCCGGCTCACATCCTGCTCACGTGTACGACCGGTTGCAACATCCTGCAAATACGTGATCATTATTTGTGTCCTTTGTTGCCAATTTTCAGCAAAAAATGCCCATGTGATTCATTTAATCATGGTGATTTGTTTAATGTCCATCATAAAAATTGTCATAAAATCATTCCATTACAACCACCATGAATTACAGTGGAAATTTCAGCCCCATTTTTTATCGTAAATCAAGGATTCCTGTAGTTATATTAGTGTAATACAAAACCCTTCAGGGTTTAATTGTAGTAGTGAGCTGTGAATGGAGCCCTAATTCTTGAAGACGGGACTAAAAAGAATTACATTAACCATTAATAGATATTTATTCATCTGTTGCTGGAAAGTCATTTCAATGTTTTAATCAAATTACCTTCTTTGAAAACAAAAATCTATCTTAAGTCCCCCATAGAAAAGAGTGGTGAAAGGAATTCAGAATGCAAGCAGTGTGAGGTTAGTTTTTAGTTTAATAAGTCATCTGACCTAAATGGTCAAAATGGAAAAATGCTGGAGCTTCTGGCCTGGAATATTATTATAGCAGCTCAGAAACTATATGCCAGGAAGATGAGTCTGAGGTGGATTTTGCCTTCTTAGCAGATAAGTGAGAAGTTATCTTATAAGTGAATAATTTGTGATGGAGATGACTTTATACTGCAAATAAAATTGTACAAATAAAATAAGTCTTCTAGGCTCATTCCATGAAAGAAATATTGGACATATGTTTAAAATTCTATACTTTTCTCTCAGAGAAAATTCTTGATTGGCTGTATGAGTACATATTTTATCATATATTAAAAATACTGGTAGTGTCTGTTGCTAGATATATTTGTATGATAGGTCAAAGAAATGGCTACAAGATTTGCTCCAGAAAGTTAGGGGACCCTGCCAAGGGGATTTTGACAGTGTTCAAGTGAAAATAACCAATAAATTCAGTCAGTGAAAGCATATGATTGAATTCCACCCACTAGTTGTTTTTTTTTTAATGTTTAATTGAGAGTACCAGATGGTTTTAATTTTTAATGGAAAAGTCCTCGTTTTGTCATTCAGGGAATTCATACAAGTTTCAAGCTGGTAACAGAATGAATGCAATGCTGTGGTTCAAGCATCTAAGTGCTGCCTGCCAAAGCAACAGACAACAGGTGAGAGAGCAAGAATTATGAAGTGATGCTTTAGTTGCCATTAAGACCTGAATATAAAGTGGTTCCTCACAAGATACAAAAAACTTGTGTATTGTTGTATTGGTCTGTCCCAACTCAGCGGGGGTGGGGATGGGTTGAGGGTTCTTTTGGATTAGGAAGCAGTTGCACACCGCAACTGCTCTTGTTCCTCTTGGCTACTGCTAGATTTACAGATGGAGGCTGTGGGCCTTTGCCCACTTTTGGTCATGTGTTGAAGCAGTAGAATCTAGCTAAAATAACATGCTCTTATGAACACTCATTTGGAGTTTTACAGTCTGTTCTATGTGGGCTGTTTTTAAAGAGGACCCAGAAACTGCAGTTGTTGGCACTCAGTGCTACAGGCAAATTACTTCTACATTGCAAGCCTTAGGCTGACTACAATAGGTTTCCAAGTGCAATTCAAATTGTGTGCTTTAACTTACAAACTTGCATGTAGGTACCTTCAGGACCATCTTCTACAATCCGAAATGGACCTCTCTGAAGTGAAGTGAGGGTAGATAAATCTTTCTTCTTCCTCTCCCTCCCCAAAAAATGAATCCATATTTTTTTTTTTAGTCATGACAACCTTCCCCTGGAAACAAAACTGACTATTTTGTTGTCTATGGAGATTCTCAATCATCCAGATCACAGGTGTCAAAATCGATCGCGTCACGTGACATTACGTGATGTATTGTGACTTTTTTGCCTTTGGGGAGCCGGAGTGGGTGTGGCTTGCGCATGATACATCCAGGTCGCCAGTTTGACACCCCTGGTCCAGATCATGGTTGTCCCAAAGGTGCTTTTTAGTCTAGTTGACTATTTTTTAGTCTAGTTGACTATTTTGTTGGTGGATTCCAAAAGTTGATTAAAATCAGCCTTTCTGGAGGCTGTTTGACGTTTAATAGGTTATCTCCATTTACATTTATTTTGTATATTCATTGTATCTAGTGAGGTGAATATTTCATATTATTTATATTCCATTATCAGTGTTTTAATTTTTAATTGTTCTAAGCCACCTAAAGTCTGAGAAGATTCAGATACCTAATAAATAAATAAATAAAAATAATTTCCATTATGACAAATGGCTCTGTGGGGAATAGAATAGTCCAAATGGAGCAAGCTTTGGACTCTCTTTTTGGAGATCTCTTCCACAGAGTATTTGGTAATAATGGTTCTGTGCAGGATGGATAGGATGATGCAGCTGGAGCAGTTTCTGAAATCATATTGACCTGATTGCCACTTTCACTGTCTTAATTAAAAGAAGCATAATTGTAGGGCTCCAAACAAAATATTTCCCAACAGAAATATCCAGCTTCTGCCTAAATACATCCAGCAAAGAGGAATCCATTACCTCCATGGATAACTGTTTTCACTTTTGAATTGCCCTTATTATCAGGAATATTTTCCTAATGTTCAACTAGAGTCTGCCTTCCTGTCTTGTGACCTGAATAATGGGATGATGGATAACAGGCTATGGCTTTATTTTATGTGAAATATCCTAAAATACTTGAGTTTATCATATCCCCCTAATGTTCTCTTAACAGTAAAACTATCAAGTTATCTCAGTCTCTCCTCAACATAGTTTCCAGTCTACTGATCTTTGCTGCCTTTCTCTAAAAGCTTTCCTTATTTAAACAGAGTCCATAACTAAACATTGGGTATAATGGTCTGATTAGAATGGAATAGAGTAGAACTATAATATCCTACTATTTGGAAATCACCTTACTATATTGATGCAGCCTAAGATTATATTTCCTTTTTTTGCAGCCACATCATCTCCTAGCATTCAACTTGTGATTGTTAATTCACAAATTTCCTTTTTGCATACATTATTGCCAAGTATTCTCTATCCTATACATATATGTACATTTTATTTTTGAAAGAAATGTTACATTTCCATCTATTATTTTCAGTTTGACTCCTTAGTCTCCCAAACTTACATCTGAAATATTCCCTTCCAGATCATAATAAAAAAATGTTCCTGAATATCAAGTCCAGGATTGAATTCTGTGGCTTGATTTCTTCCATAGCATGGCTGAGAAGCCTTTGAAGAGCAATTTGAGTATAGTTTTATGACAAATAAAATAAGAACCGTTAGGTCTTCATTCAAGGGTTCTCTCATTCACCTCCCCTCTTTTGTATACTAATGGAAAGAGATTGGAAGCATCTGTTTTTGGTTTTAACTATGAGAACTATAATTTGTTTTTAAAAGAGCAGTTTGAAAATAAGCAAGAACCAAAGGTTAGTTACTGATCTTGCCTATTCTTGAAAAAAGTGTATTTCTATAAGTTTAGTGCATTTGAAAGCAGCATATAAATCTCAATCTTGTCTCTATTTGATTGCATAACAGGAAACTAGGACTTGATTTCTAAACTTGAACCTAAGTTACCGGTATACCTCTAATTTTCTTTAAAAATAATTTCTTCTGTTAATAGGTTCCTGCCAATTTAATGACTTTTGAGTGACCAGCTACTGCAGAATTTGATCCAAGAATTTGCTCCATCCACTTTTGAATGCTATTTCATGGTTTGAGAAGTCCTGTTGAAGGCATGCCAGCTGTACTTCTGACTAGGAAGTAAATGGAAGTTCTGAATAAAAGCACTAAGATTTCAAGGAATGGAATGTGACATGAACTACCGTGAGGCTTGCTGCTACTCAATATTCTCTGAACTGACTTGTGGAAACCACTGCCTTAAAGAATGAAAGGTTATCCAACATGAAACACCAAATTTGTGTGTGTGTGTGTGTGTGTATGTATATGTGTGTAAAACCTCTGTCGGTGCTGTGCTTAGGTTAAGTAGGTTGTAGCTAGTTTGTATTTGTGTTTACTTTGTTACATTTTAATTTTAAAGCCCTGCTTTTTGCAGCTTTTCTTGTTGTAAAAAGGAGTACATCTGAAACTGAAGAGTGTTTCAAGGTGTGTTTGTGCAAGGGGATAGCCTGTGTTTTCTTGAAAAATATGCAGCTTATATCTGTGTCCCTCTGTATTAGCTCTTGTGCTCAGCTAATTGGGGACACGGTATAATTAGTTTAGCTTAGAATGTAACAACTGTAATATATGCAAATTTATCTTCTTTTTTATAAAGCACTGACTTTGCAGAATTTGATACTACATGAGGTTTTTCTTTTCTGCAAGTGACACAACAGCCAATATATTCATTCTTTTTTTGAGAGAGAGAGAAAGATCTTGGTTGTCAGTTTCAAGGAAGCTCTGGGAAACATCAGGAGGTCAGAACTGAGAATTTAATCTCAACATATTTTCAGACAAACACCCTCATTTCTCCAAGAAACAGTTTACATACACATTGTATGCTTTTCCACAAGCACATTTACCCCTGAAAATCTTTATTACTGCCTATTAAATATTGTTTTACAGATGAAAACCTTATATTTTCCTTTTTGTAGAAGAAGCACATGATTGGGATTAGAAGTTTTTCATTTCTTTTATGTCAGAGCTGGAAACCATATCTCTGTAGCATAAATGTATTTGTGTATAGTTTGCAAAAGTCACCTCCTACATAATCAGAAAAATCTGCAAGTAAAAAGATAAGCCACTGGTGGGATTAATTACAAGTAGGTTTAGTTTAGTGTAAGAAAAGATAGGTTGCCATTTCACATGTTTCCTTTAAAAAACAGCCTACCACCACGTGAGATAATTTGTAAAGAAACTCATGCTCTGAAAATTTGTCTGTGTTACTATGATAGCATGATACTTTGAACTAGACAATTTCAGAGCCTTCACATGGTAATAATTTTGATCACAAGAAAATAAGGTCAGTTGAAATCAACTCCATCAGTGCTATAGTCCAGTTAATAAGAATATATATATAGACTGAGGAAATAAAGAGTAACTCAAATTCATGTGTGTGTAGAATGTCATTGGTTCATGTATCAAAAGGATATGTTTTCTAAAAGGCTTTTTCCTGATAGTAGGATAGGAAGAAATGGCAGCTGTCCAAAGAAGGAAATAATAAGGTTGACATAAAACTTTCATGCAAAGTACAATGAAAAAAATGGGGACATTAAAATTGTCCACTTTTAAAATCTGTTTCTGTTGTTCCTGCCAAAAAGTTCACAATATACTTAAATTTTGGATTCTTGGGGAATTAATACTCAGTTCTGACCTTCTAGTGTTATTTGTTATAAAAGGAGACCTGCATGTTCTTGACTTGCTTAGTTTACACATCTGCCAATAAATGACACAGGATGTTTCATGGGAACATCTTTATAGCCAGCAGTATTACTATATAGAGTTTGCACAGTTTAATTTCCACTTTTCAGAGTTTAAAGAAAGCATCCCATTTTTTAATGTTGTGGAATGGAATCCTGTGGAATTTATTTGTTCTAAAAAAGTGCGGAAGAAAAAGAATTGTGTAAATAGACTTATCCAATTGATCACCATTCTTATGAGTAGAAAGATGCAACTGCAAACCACAGCTTAATTAGGTATAGAGTTTTGAAAGATAAAAGGTCGACTCATGCCAGTTTTTCTCATGAAGTCTAATATAGTTAGTTTTGGCATGTTGAACATTTACAATATTTGATTCAGATCATAGAACATCATAAATATTTTCTGAGATACATCGTTTTTGAAGCTTATGTAATATTTTCACAACTAATTCATTACGTCAAAATGTTTCTCAAAAGGAAATGGATGGTTTGGAAAGGGAGCACACACAACAATAGGCACATGTATCAGCTCAAAACCAGGTTGGAAACTTGTTTTTGCCTAATAGACTAAATACCCAAAACAGCAAAAAGTAGTAAAAAATTCAACTTAAATATAAATACATCTGTTTAAAAGCTTTACTTAGCCTATTTCCTGTAAATAGCAAATAGGGGTATTATACTTTTACAGCTTTTGGCTTTCTCATATACATTTTGCAGTTTTTGTATTTATTTGTTTTGATTTAATCTATTTGAAAAAATCTTTCAAACCTTGAACCATTCCAGATTTTATGGTAGTTTTAAAGGTTGCACTTGTAAAAAGATCTATTTAATTTCTAACAATTTGCTTCATTCATCAGTTAAATCTCAGTACTGTAAAATTTTACAGTGCATACTATTAATAATATGCTTTAATAATAATTAAAAATATGCATCAGAAAATCTAAATGCTGTTTGAGCATGAATGAAGCATTTTGCTTGGCAATACAGGTTTCTTCTAAATAATTGAGCTAAATACATAGATGCTAATACTATCAGGGATTGTTTTTATAATAATTAATAGAAAATAGAACAAGTTCCATTTTTACTATAACAAAAAACACTGGATTTTTGGTATATAAAGACATATTTCACTAAAATATATTTTAATATTTCATCTAAAAACAAATCAAGTTGCAAGAAATGTTTAATTCTAAAAGGCAAGATCTGTTACAAGAAACCCTAATCGGTCGGTACAACTGTAGAATGCCTTATATGTCTTCATGCACGCACACGCACACATATACACATACAGAGTGCTTCTTCATCTTGCATACTGTAAATGAAGAATCTCTATTGCATATGCCCAACTGAGCCTCAGTTAATCAGCTTTCTAATTTCCTCTCGTTTTTATAAAATGTAGGGGTCATGGGTTCTGAGAATCTCAGTACTCGTTATTCTGAAAAGTTGATAGCAGTTTCCCAGATTTCAGTTAGCCCACATGAAGCTGGTTTAATAATACTGTCAGACTACTTTGTCAAATCTCAGCCAAGAAGATTTTCCTTGTAATGAAATTGTAACTTGCACTGCTTCACGCGCACAAATGATCCACACACACTTTTCTATATACACTAAAGACATGGATGAAGCTGCTTTTCAGAACACATTAGATGAAATGAAAAACTTTGTTTCAGCTATTTATCTAAATTGTATTTGAATCATAGAACATTTACTGTAGATATTGTTATAGACATACTATTTTCAAATAGGGTTAAGTGAGCTTTTTGGATTTCTTCCTAATTTTGTGGCATATTCCTGTACCTTTGTGTCAGATCAACCAAATATGTTGCAAATTAGGTTTCCTTGTAATGCAAGCATCAAGTGGCTCAAGTTGCATCTTTCTTCCTCATGTTTTTGTACGTATTGCTTTTTTCAGTTGTTAGCATTCTTAAATCTTAATTTTCTAATTTGGAATATTATATTTTATGAAAACTTGAAGACACTAAAATTTGAAGTAAAGAACCATTTTTACTTTCTCTGAAAAGTCTATCTGCCAAGGTTTGGGGAGTTTTGAGTCACTCTCTTTTCCCATTTAAAAATGGCCTGTATCCAACCTTAAAATTTACATTTAAAAATAAGACAGAAACAGAATA
Organism: Thermophis baileyi; assembly: GCA_003457575.1. NCBI lineage: Eukaryota > Metazoa > Chordata > Lepidosauria > Squamata > Dipsadidae > Thermophis > Thermophis baileyi. The sequence continues at coordinate 1,611,993 of QLTV01003398.1, forward strand.
TTCATTTAGAGGAGTGTAACATTTCCTGCTCATCATGAGATGAGCATTTTATATCTGTATAAGATTTTTGCCAGTGCCTTAATTACCAGTTTGAAAGACCAAGGTGGCAATCCACCAAGTATTATTTCTATGCATTCCACTACTCATGTAAATTGGGCTTTGCAGAAACTCCAATTAAATAACTGGAATTGTTCAGCTAGTAGAAAAGCTTAATTTTTCTTAGCTTATTTCTGTTTTGAAAGTCAAGCTTTATGTTTAGTAGACCCAGTAAAAAAACCTCTTAATTTGAATAAGTTTCAGTTCATTGGTTTTATACAAGGAATTTTTGTGCATTTGTGAGCCAGTTCACACTTTTGCATAAACTCCTCTATATATATGTCCTAGGCAACAGGACTAGGCAATGGATGCCTCAAGTATTCCTTCAGACCCTCCTCTCTCACCATCATCACCAATGCAAGAGCTTGCCCTAGAAGTGCAAGTTTCACTGAATCATTTAATTAATTTTGTAAAAATCCATTTTGAAACTGCAAGATAGAAACCAGTTTTTTAAGAATCAGTTATACATGAGGAGTTAATATATTTCTTTCTAAACTGTATAATATCTGAATTTTGAGAAATAAATTTTCAGCAAGAATAAGAAAACTTAAATTCTGAAGGCCATGACTATTAGCTCTCTAGGTTAATTTTTCCACATATATGATAGAGGAGAACTGAACAACAGGATTTATAATTGAATGCAACTTAAATAGCAAGAGTTAAGTCTTTTGCAAAGATACTGGACCATACACAGACTATAGTGAAGAGTGTGAAAGTATATTACAGTCTAAGGTTTTTCACAACTTTCTGAAACAAAGCTGCAGACATATCAACATGTTTCTTGAGTTCGGGTGTCATTGAAAATCTAAAATGAAATGTGTCCAAAGCCTCTTCTTTGCAGTGGACAAATCGGCACCTTCTTTCCCTGAAAAAAATATTTATTTTTATTACTAATTAATGGGCTTACTTTACCATAAATGTATTAGATTAGAAGATAAGTGGAAAAAGGGGATTTTAGTGAAATCTTGTCTTTTTGTATCCCTTAATAATAACAATTTATAGTTATTCACATCCTTATGAACTTCACATATGTAAAAACATGCAAAGTCTACATTATGCTACATACAAGCCATTTTAGTATATTTTCCTCCATTTGACCTCAAGCACTATTTTGATGGGGGTAAATGCACTATGACCTCTATGAGTGATGTGCAGTTTAGCTGTTCTTTGTCCTTTTTTTCTTAGTTTTTTTTTAAATATTTTACCACGTGTGTATGTTTGAACTGTGTGTTTGCATAAGCTGTTTCAAGATAGCTTAATGTATGAACTTAAAATGGATTTTTTTTCCTACTGAAATAAATTACTTAAAATTTGGTTTCTGTGCATTGTTTTTTGCATAATCATGCTGTGTTGCAGCAGATCTTAAAGATGAAGCCATATTTCCTCAAATGGCATGACATATCTGATCAATTGGAATTTGGCTGTCATGTAGTTTTCAGCACAGTGGAAAGTAATATGGAAATATAATATTGCCAATTGTTGAAAATAAAGTATTCTTATTTATAACAATGTACTTTAAAACTTGGCATGTATAGTAGTGTGGTTGAAAAAGTCTATAAAATCCTACTGAAAGTATTGCAAGCATAAAATCTGAAAACTCTGGAAGCAAGATTTTAAGAGAGTGATTTTGGGATATTTGAACAATGGCACAGTAGTGTTTCCAAAAGGATAGAGTTCAGAGAAGCTACAAGAGTCTTTCAACAAAGCATTCTTCCAAGAATGGGTTTCAGTGATCATAGCAACCCACTGTATTAATCCCAGACTGTATTTATTCAGAATGTTTATACCCTGTGTACCCAGTTTGAAAGGACTCTGCAACAAAAAGGAGTCCACCAACAAAAGGAGTTTTTTTAAAAAAACAGATTGTATTTAAAAACTACTCTAAATAGAATCTTAATATAATATGATTATCCCCTAAGAACTCTTGTTAAGAACAAAAGACGTATTATTTTAGTTCCAAATAGTCATCAAGAACAGCCCCAAGAAACTACCATTATACTATTCTAAATGGGAGGGGGGGGATGTATGTGTTTGTGCCCTGGATCCAATTATCAGTTTATACCGGGGGTGAAATCCAGCAGGTTCTGACAGGTTCTGGAGAACCAGTAGTGGAAATTTTGAGTAGTTCGGAGAACCGGCAGATACCACCTCTGGCTGGCCCCAGAGTGGGGTGGGAATGGAGATTTTGCAGTATCCTTCCCCCAGGAGTGGGGAGGGAATGGGGATTTTGCAGTATCCTTCCCCTGCCACGCCCACAGAACCGGTAGGGAAAAATTTTGAATTTCACCCCTGGTTTATACCATTGCCAAGTAACATTTTCTTTCATATTTGAGCCTAATGTTCAATATCTTATAGATAGGAATAACTGCATAAGTATTTTATTTTAAATTTGTGCTAATTCACAGGTGAAAAGTTCACTACATAAAACGCTCCCCAGAATCTGAACAGAATGGTGATTTTTCCATGTCTTCCACATTCTCTATGCTTTCATAATATATAGCAAATATGGTCTTTCAAATTCTACCTCTGTAATTATGCACAAGGTAGTGATGCACCTGAGAGCATTATCACAGCTGATACTCTTGTTCTGCACCAACAATGCAAACAATGTGTAAAATGTGAACACACCAGTGACTCAGAAACCAGAGACTTTACTTAATAAATCATCTACCTTGACAATTAAAAACATGAAGCTCTAATAGAATTCCATCAACCCTTTAGTAATAAGAGTTGTGTTAGTCAACTCAGAAGTGGATTTCTGCAAGGCACTGTACATGGGTCTGCTTTTGAAGACCATCTGGGCAGTGCAGGTAGTTACGGGTGCATCTCGGTACTTCCATGTTAACCTTACTCAGGGAGCTGTACAGGCTTCCAGATGGAATTCAAGATGCTGGTCATTACCTAGAAAGCCTTCAATGGACAGGGCCAAGTTATTTACAAACTGCCTCTCCCTGGTTGTTTCTATATGTCCCACTAGGTCCAACAAAAGAGGCATGCTGTGAGTCCTTTCAATTGAAAATGTCAGCTTATGGGATTTTGGAAGTGTGCCTTTTCTCTTGCAGTACCTGCCCTCTGGAACACTGGCTTTGACCCTGCTGGCCTTCTGTAAAGCACTAAATACCTGGATTGTTCCAGGGTTGGGGGTTTAGATGGCCTATTGATTAGTGTCTATTTATTGTCTTGCTGAGTTTATCCTTGGGATCACTGTTATTTTTTAAATTTTGTTAATGTTTTTATTGTTTTAGTGTGCTATTATCTGCCCAGGCTCACATTTCTGAGATTAACTATCACATAAATTGTTTAAATATATTATTAAATAGCTAGCAGAGGAGGGGCCCTTGGTGCTTTCTGAATTTGGTTGTTTTCTTGAAGATGTTTCATTACCCAAACCAAGTAACATCATCAGTGCTGATATTACCAGTTTGGGTAATGAAAACAACCAAACTCAGAGAGAATCAAGGATTCCTCATTTCAACCCTGAGCTACAAATATTCTCCTTTATCGGTAACTAGTAGATCTTCAACAACCTGTTTCACAAGTTCCACCAAATCTGTGACCAACAAACTCTTCGCAACACTATTGAAACCTGGACAGTTGTTACTCTGTTATAACTCATAGAAACATACATGTTTTGTCAAGATGTGGTTTACAGCTATTAAATCTACATACCCTGACACTCCTCCCATTTAAAGCTGTACAGCTGATAATCTGAAATCTTTCACATAGTTCTTATACTTTTCTACAGATACAGGTTTGGTTAACATATCAGCTAAATTACATTGACTGGAACAATGCTGTACTTTGATCAGTTTCTCTTTTACAGCTTCTCTAACATTACAGTATTTAATGTCTACATGTTTACTTCTATTCCTAATGCGATCTCCTGCCGCCATTGTTATACATGCAGCATTGTCCTCAAATACTGGAACAGCATCTTGTACATTTACATTCATATCTTTCAGTAATTGCACATACCATATTATCTCTGAACAAACCTCAGATAAGGCTATGAATTCTGCCTCAGCGGTTTAAAGTGCCACTGATGGTTGCTTCCTAGATTTCCATCCAATTACAGTGTCGGCAAACAACACTACAAACCCTGTAGTAGACTTCCTATGTTGCACATTGTTTGCCCAGTTACTATCCATGTAGCATTTCAAACTGAGATCATCGGATGGCTGTATTTAAAGCTGAACCGTTAAATGCTGTAACATATTCCCAATGCTTTCTATTTAGATTATATCCTCACCTCCTGCTTCGGTTACTATTCTCATTGCTACACACACTAGTACCATTACTACTATAGCTGCTGAGATCACTCCTACGGTCATTATCTACTGACTCTGTACACTGTCTCATTAATCTCCATTACAGCCTGTTTACCATCGCTTGACTTTTACTTGACCTTTACTTTCTCTTTTCACTAGCTCAGTTTCCTCAGTTTGGTTTATCTGCCTGCCTGTCATTCCCTTTAACTGCGGATTTCTCCACTTATCTCGTCGTTCCTTAGGCAATGACCATGACTCTTGGTAATTACAGGGTTTATTATGAATACCATCTACTCTATCCCCACCAACTTTGCACCGCTCAGGAATTAAACCTTTATTATACCATTCAGGTCTCCTAGATCTAACACTGTTTGCTTGCTTTGCGTTTTTTCTACTCACAGGATACACTCTGTATTGTGCCTCATTACACACAGTGCACTCTAAATATCTCTTGCACTGCTTTGACTTTTGCTGTGGCCTATGCCACCTAGCTGGGTCTGGCATCTTCTGCAGCTCTCTATAACTAGCATGCTCCACTCCCCTATTAGGCGCCTTTGTACATGTCCATGCACACCGTGTCCGTGCACACCCATGTTCTTGCATTCCCAGAACATAGACCATCCTTTTTAACACCTTGTGCACATACCTGCCCATTCTTCTTAATTGTATATAGTCCCCCAGCAAATATTATTTCATACCCCTGCCTGTCTAACATGGATATACTTAATAAATTATGCTCTAAAGCAGGTACATATAACACATTGTACAATGTAGCATCTATTTCTGGTACATACACATTACCTTCCCCTTTTACAGCAGCTTTCTGTCCATCAGCCAAACTAACCCACATTTTCCTTGGTTTCAAACCAGAAAACACATGTGGATTATTAACAATATGTTGACTTGCCCCACTGTCCAACAACCACATAGTCCTGTTGTGTTCAGTCGTTGACGCTGCCAGAGAAAACGATGCTGGAGAACCGCTCCACGTTCGCTGATTAATTCTGCTCCCTTGTCTCGCTGCCCCTCTGTTCCTCCTCTCAGGACAGCGTCTCTGGAGGTGTTCAGTAGACCCACACGTGTAGCATCTCTTTGCAAAGTTAACTCTTTCAGCTGCTCTGCCAGCATCCTGGACTGTTGCAGATGTTGGTTTGTGCTGAACACTCTCTCCTCCCTTTCCTGGCCTCCTCTCCAGCCGTTTCTGTTCCTCCTCCAACAACCGACCAGTCAAGTATGCCATCATTAAGTCCTGTTCTTGCATGGACTCAAGACTGTTCACAAGAATGTCCCATGAACTGTCCAAGGAACTAAGCACAACATACACCTTGTGTGCCTCTGAAAATGTCATTCCTCTTTCTTCCAACTCAAGGAATGTCCTTCTCATATTCTGCAAATGTGTGGACACACACTCTCCCGGCTTCAGCTGTGCCTTATACAGCCTTCTAGTCAGCAACACCTTACTGCCGGAAGTCTCTCTCACATACATGCTGCACAATGCCTCCCAGCACTCTTTCACAGACTGGAGACCCCTCACATGTATTAGCTGACTATCTTCCAAGGCAAGAATTATGCTGGCTAATGCCTTTTCGTTTTTTCCTCTGATCCCCATCATCCAGGACTGCTGGTGGATCAGAAACAATCGTCCACAACTCTTCCGTCCGCAGGTACATCTCCAACTTCACATTCACATTCAGCCGAGACACCAGGAAACCTCCTCCCATTACACCGACGGAGGCCATGCTGCCTGCCAACCGCAATTTAAACCACTTACTCTGGTGCAAGCTCACACTGGGATTCTTTTCTCTCTAGACTCACAATTCACTAACCACTCTGGCCTTCTCACTGTGGGCTGGGCCCATAACCTGTCAGAGTTTAGGCAGTGTGACTAGTATTATGAGATAAACCCAGGAGCAAAACACACAGCACAGAGAGCCTTTAGATACTTAATAGTGGTTTATGTACAGCTAAATAGATACAAACTTATACATGGTTAAATACCTTTATACAGCTACTGATACACGAGAGAAGAGCAATGAGGAGAATATTACGACTAGAGAGAACATGAGAAGGGAAACACCCTCTAATGGCTTCCCTTATATAGGCAGCTTTTTACCCAGCTTCTTAAAGTGGCAGTAACCCTGCTGCCTCATTCCCATTGAATCAGCTTCCAGTTGCCTTCGCTTACAACTTCTCATCAGCTTACCGCTATTAAATCTACATATCCTGACAACTTTTTGTGACTTCTTTGAAAATCCTACTTACCTATAGAACTTTTGTCCTGAAATTGAGCAACCTTTTTTGGGGGGGGGGTTAAGCTATGCAATGGCTCTTGATGAAAAGCAGTGCAAACATCCTATTAGAATAGTACTGATTAAAAACATCTCACATCTCACAATCATTCCATTTCACAGTATCCCTTCTGCAGACCATTTTCATCAAAAATAAAAGTGTTTCACGGGCTGATAACTGACACAAGGAAGGAAGAGCTGTTAGTAGATTAAGCCATTTGGCCCTCCATCTAGGCAGGGTAGCATGCCCTGAAATATTTCATATAGTGGGGAGGGGAAAAAAGACGTATTTGTCAGGCAGCAGAAGGAATGGGCCTGACAAGACTGGCTAGCATTGTTTGTTTACTGCATTATCCACATATTACATATGACAGAGCAAAGGCAAAAGGAACAGTAGTTTGGCCAAGAGCACACACGAGCTACTGATTAAAACAAAACACTCTGCCATTTCCAAAGACTTAGTCATCTAATTACACTGCCAATCAGTGACATGCCATTAAAAGTAGGGGCTTAAATTAAAGCAGTGATGCTTGGCTCAATCAATGTACCTTTTGGATGCCACGCAGCATGAGCAAGATTAATATTCATAACTGAAGTTTTAGCTCCTGGGTTGGGGATCAACATAACACTTTGTGAAGAAGAAATGCATTAATTACTGGATGAGCCATGGAAGTCTGGTACCTATTAAAGCAAGTTTGCTGCCATGGTAGCCAGTAAACATTTCCTAAACAATGCTTTGCTTAAATCAAGCTGCTTGTGCTGCTATTCTTTCATCTGCCAAAGATGCATCAGAACCCGACAATTTGCTGGCCTCCAGTTTAGCATCAGTATCAGTTCAGAGCCAGTTGGATCTAGTGGTTAAAGCCCCAGGCTAGAAACTGGGATACCATGAGTTCCAGGCCCGCCTTAGGCACAAAAGCCAGCTGGGTGACTTTGGGCCAGTCACTCTCTCTTAGCCAACTCACCTCACAGTGTAGTTATTGTTGTGGGGACAATAAAAGGAGGAGGAGGAAGCATTAGGCAAGTTTGATACCTTGAGTTATTTACAAAAATAATAAATGCAGGATATAAATAACATTTTTAAAAATATGTGAATAAATCTGAGGGAGTTCCCCTTGTCATTCTTCAGTGTCTGTGAATGTCCATTAGTTTGTGGTTCCTGCATTCAACTAATTGTCAAAGAATAACTATTAGGAAAGTTGAAGATGGTATTAAAATTGGCTTTGTTTCCTATATTATACTCATCAACTCTTTTATCTTTCCAGTCCAACATTTTACAACAGCTTTTGGAACAGTCCAATACTTTAACCAAGAATGAAATACAAAGGTGTATATATTACTGGCAGCAATTTCTCCAAGCTTTGTCATACGCAAGCTTTGTTTAGGTGTTGGTTGTTGATTTAGAAAGTGATGAATAAAGCTCTGAAAAATTTTCTGTCAAGAACACCCAACAGGGAATAAAGATCTCTCTGTAGGTCCCTGCTGAGTATTACCTTTGGAGGCTTAGCTTTAGCAACCTAGCTTTTTCTAAAGGAAGTTTATTGGCTTCTTGCAGACATGAGGGGAGAGAAGGGAGCCTGCCAGGATGGTAAGGAATAGACAAGAACGTCAGGGAAGAAGTGGTGAAGAGAGGGAAATATTAGAGGAATGAAGAGATATGGCAACAATGATGAGTAAGAAATAGTGATTGGGGTTGGGGTTGGTACAGAGAGCCTATATAGGCAACTCAAGTGAGGTGACAGCCAGGACAAGGAATACATCCATTTTCTTCTTCTACATATTTCCATAAACAGGTAGCCCTCATCTTACAACCATCCATTTAGTGACCATTTGAAATTCAATGGCACTGAGAAAGTGACTTATGACTTTTTCGACTTTTGCAGCATCCCCATGGTCACATAATCAAAATTGGATGCTTGGCAATTGCATGTATTTATGATGACTGCTGTGTCACAGGGCCATGTAATCACCTTTTGCGACCTTCTGACAAGCGAAATCAATAGGGAAGCCAGATTCTGTTAACAACTATGTTACTAACTGCAGTGATTCTGTGACTGTGGCAAAAAGAAAAGGTCGTACAATGGGGCAAACTCGCTAAACAACTGTCTTGCCTAGCAACAGAAATGTTTGGCTCAATTGTGGTAATAGGTGGAGGACTATCTGTAACCCACTGATCAGCTGTTCAAGACTGCATTCACTTGGAGCACAAAGTGGAGGGAAGAGATTTCACAGTCACCCTTCCAGAGGTGGGTTCCTCCCGGTTCGGACCGGTTCGCCTGAACCGGTAGCGACCCGCTGGTGATGTCATGATGACGTCACGGATCCGGTTCGGTTGGTGCCGGTCCGTGGGCACTGCCATCTTTTTTTTGAATTTTTTTTAAATTTTTTTGATTTTTTCTTCTTCTGCGCATGCACAGAAGCCGAGTTTCCAGCACTGCACATGCGTCGCCATCTTGTTTTTGGCTTTTTGTTTTTTTTATTTTTGGGGGGTTTTTTGCACTGCGCATGCGTGCGACCACGAAGCGCATGCTCGCGGCCATGAGGCGCATGTGCGCGGCCACGAGGCGCAGCCACGCGGCGCGGGAGGAAGCGAACTGGCAGTGAGGTAAGTTAGAACCCAGCCCTGCACCCTTCCCTTCTCCCCCCAGAAAGAAAGTGTTACTGCATTCCTCATTGCTATCCATACTGACCTCTTTTGCTGGGGATAAAATAGCAGCCTCATAGTTCCCCCCCCCCGAGAAACTGTATAGAATATATAGAGAATATACAGAATAGACATTGGGACAAATAAGAAGTTCACAAAAGACCTATCTCAACCCTTGCATACTATTCATACATCCAGCAGGGCAGTAGTGGGTTCTAAAACCCGTTGCTACCGGTTTGCACGCATGCGATGCTTCTGCGCATGCGCAGAAGCATCCCGGGTGGGTAGGCAGAGCCTCCCGCCACCGCCGCTATTGGTTCTAAGAACCGGGCCGAACCGGGAGCAACCCACCGCTGCAGCAGGGCATTCATTGTATGTTGCATCTGTAGCATGACGGCAGTGCAGCCAAGTTTTTGCTTCTTTAATCAGCCAATATTGAGACCGACTTCTAAGTAAACATTATTTTTAATTTTTTAATTTTTTATACACAATATGTTTCATTTACCATATTCCTAGTGCAAGTCATGTGATGACTGCCCCACAAAACAGAACTCACTGGTGCTTAAGAGCACCCTGAATTTGAAGTCTCTGCTTAGTTGTCAGGTTTTCCCTTTTTGCTATTTATTTATTTAGCGTATGGTATATCATACATGGACTAGCAATATACATTAACAATTCATCTAGATTAATAAACACATAGTAAAGTATAAATGTTAAAAAGATCTGTGTTCAAATACCATCATTCTAACCATTGAAGCACAGCATCGTTTATATGAAGAAAAATATCAGATATTGGACTGGTATATGCCCTTAGTTTACAGCTGATCACGATGAGATCTACAGTTTGATGTGGGACCTCACAGTCACACTGAGGGGAGGATACTATGCCCCATTTATACAGAGAGTCCTGGCAGATGCCATGTGAAGTGCAAATCGTATTCAGGATTGTTCATTGGTGGCGTGACATTTCAAAGCCTGGCACCTTTTTTGTGGGGTCATTTATACGTCTTCCTACGTATGTCTGGGCATTCAGCAATCCATTTAGCTTTCCATAGGAAATCAATGTTAAAGTTCTCGGGCAGATGTTGTACAAGTGCCAATGGGGGCTTCCTGGATTTGAGTCTTTCAGCTGATAAATGTGGAAGGTCAGCTTCCTCATTTCACTAAAGGATAAAAAGACAAAAAATGTGCACCCTAGATGTAATTGTTATTTTACAAAATCACCTTTAATAAACTCTACCGTTTGCCAATAGCTAGTCATTGCAGTCCTAGAGCTCAGCAGTTTAAAATCAGATATACATGAAGGCTGGAACTAATTCTGGAGACTCTTTGGGTTGAATTTAGTGTGAGTCTTATTCAGAAGCATGATGATCTTTTGAACTAATCCCAAAATTCTCTTCTGGCTTAGAAGAAATCAATAGTGCCAGCTGATTTTTTTTTTTAATGTCTGAAGCTCTTCAGCTGTCATGCCTTGTTTTTTATGAAAATAACTTTGCTTTAACAATATTGTCACTTGTGAATTTTAATCCTCCAGATTTAATTTAAAAGGACACTTGATATATGAATGCATCAGAGAGATCAATTTGTGAGAAGAGAAAGCAATGCAGTTTTTCAGATGTTACTCTTTAAGTGCATTAAGCTAGATGGGATCAGGTCCAGTCAGACCATAATAGATCAAGGTGATCTGGAATCCCCCCAGTTATAGTTTTACATCAAGGAGTTCGTCTTATATTAATGAAATTTATCTATAGTTGTCCATTAGTTGATCTAGAGCAGGGGTGTGAAACTCGCGGCCCGCGGCCTGGATACGTCACGCTCTGGCCACACCCATCCCCAGTTTAGTGAAGGGTAGAAAAGTTGTGATATGTCACATGATGACGTGTCATAGTTTGACATAATGGTGCTTTTTAATGCAACAAGAGTGACAGGTTCTTGGATGAGAAGTGAAATGTCTTCAAAGAAAAACCAGAAAGTCCAGTTGCCTCTTGAAAAAGCACCTTTGGGACAACTGTGACCTGGATGACTGAGAATCTTCAAGAGTGAAGAATGTTCAGTCCCCAAATCCTATGTGGCCTCTGACATTTTGAAGAGGGTAGTATATAAAAATTATAGGATAAGCCTAAAATAACCTTAACAGATTTTTTTTCCAGATGAAGTTTCCCATATAACAGGTTTCTCCTAAGCTTTCCTGAAGCCACTGATGTGACCTTTAGCCACCAAAAGGCTGCCCACCTCCAGTATAAAGAATCTCCAGCATCAATTTTCTCTTCCTGCCAACATGCCCACTCTTGTCTGATTGATGGAGACAATCTTTTAAGTCTGCAGGCTATGGACCAGTCTGTTCCAGTATGAAGGCGTTAGTTAACAGTTCTACTAGCAGCCAAAATCGCTTTCATTTTCCCCCTGGCCATAGAGGAGAAGTCCTCTCTTTTCATATAGTAAACACAGATACACAAATGCTACTCTCCCCGTAGCAAGTTAGTAACCTTTCTGGTCTTTTGTATATGGTTCCCATAAGACCAAAGTGTCTGAAGCCTCACCAAAGCTAGAACCATTTCCAAGCCCCCGTTCCCTTGTTGGGCCTAACGTTATATCCACTGAGGCAGGGGTGAAATTCAAAAATGTTCCCTACCGGTTCTATGGACGTGGCTTGGTGGGTGTGACAGGGGAAGGATATTGTAAAATCTCCGTTCCCACCCCACTCTGGGGCCAGCCAGAGGTGGTATTTGCCGGTTCTCCGAACTACTCAAATTTCCGCTACTGGTTCTCCAGAACCTGCTGAATTTCACCCCTGCACTGAGGCTACAGTCCAGCATAAAATCACCCTTGATCCTCTTGTTCCGAGCCAAGAAAAAAAATATTGTATGGTTTGTTTTGTTTTGTGGTTGAATTTCTGCTTGGAATAGTCCACAAAATGGTTGAACAACGTGCTCAACTGATTCCAGCGTTTTTCTCAATGCTCTTTCAAGGCAGGGGAGCAATGCCCGCACTGGGGAGTCCCTGATCCAGGGCTAGCTTCCAAGAACATTAAATTCCATCTGCCTTTTTCCTTTCAAAGCCTGCTTAGTTTCCTTCCCCCACCCCCCACCCCATGCCAAAACCTGGCCTTTTCTTCCCTGGGTCTTTAAAATTAGGAGATTCTCCAGCCAAAAGATTTGTCATGTTTCCAGACTTTCCCTGCTGCTTGATTTATATTCCACAAGCGCATTCCAGTATCCTATGCTGAATCTTAACTGGCTTACCTAAAGACATGCAGCACTTCTGCTTAGGGTGGCAGATCCAGTTTTCTTCCAGGCACCGCAGCCCCTGCAGCCAAATGGACTGTGTTCAAGCAGCACCATCAGTATACAGTCCATCGGAAAATCTCAAGCTCGCTCCTTGACAGTGTTGTGCACTTCACATCTGCTCAATCAGGATAAGGTTTTAGGGGAAGTATCACCTATTCTTAGTTCAGATGGTAGAAAAAGGCTTTCATTGTTAGAAGCCTTTGTTGTGTTTGCTTTTTGTAAATATGCATATAAAAATATCAGCCAGGGCAAAAGGACATTCGGAGGAAGGGAACAGTTCTCCAGATGTAATTTGACCACTCCTCCAGTTGCATCCCTAATTCTAGTGAACGGCAGCTAGAAACTTTCACACAGCTTGTGTGTGCCACTTTACCGCTTTGCTTCTACCTAGTGGTCAACTGGATTTTTGCAGCCCAGGTGTGATAAACCTCAGCTTGCCTTCTCTCCCTCAGGGTACACCCAGAAAACTACTTTTTATTTATTTATTTATTTATTTATTTGTCAAACATGTACAAGATAGCAGGTATAGGTATAATCATAAACATAATCAAAGTGAATACAGATAGATGAAGACAATAGGACAGTAGGACAGGGACGGTAGGCACGCTGGTGCGCTTATGCACGCCCCTTACAGACCTCTTAGGAATGGGGTGAGGTCAACAGTAGACAGTCTAAGGTTAAAGTTTTTTGGGTTTGGGGAAGAAACCACAGAGTCAGGTAGTGAATTCCAGGCATTGATCACTCTGTTGCTGAAGTAGTATTTTCTGCAGTCGAGTTTGGAGCGGTTTACATTACATACACTACATATACACATTACATACAATACCTTTAAAA
>QLTV01003398.1:1625900-1642279 GCA_003457575.1 Thermophis baileyi
GTAGCATTGTCAGTGGTGTTAAATAGTTTGACATCGTCGGCGAAGAGAACGCAGTTGCTTATAATGTGATCACAGAGGTCATTTATGTAAAGTATGAAGAGTGTTGGTCCTAGAACGCTGCCTTGAGGGACACCACTATTGACAGGTACAGGATTTGATAGAGAACTCTCTATTTTAACAACTTGTTGTCTGTTTGACAGGAACGCAGTTATCCAATCATGTAGGGGTCCAGAGATGCCATAAGATTTTAGTTTCAGAAGTAGTTTGTCGTGTACCACTGAATCAAAGGCTTTACAAAAGTCTATGTAAATTGCGTCTATTGCTTTACCCTGATCGAGTTGTGTAGTCCATATGTTTTTGCAGTGTAGGAGTTGCAGATTACAGGATAATTTTTTCCTGAAACCAAATTGTTTGTTAGAAAGTAGGTTGTTAGTTTCTAGGTGGAGGGTAATGGATTGGTTTATGGTTGATTCCATGACTTTGCAGGTGACGCAACATAATGAGATTGGTCTGTAATTTTCGACGTTGCTGGGATCTCCTTTTTTGAAGATAGGGATGACTGTGGCTAGTGACCATAAGTTGGGTAAGGAGCTAGTCCTGAAAGATTTATCGAAGATTATGCTAAGAGGTTCAGCTAAGGCTGTCCATTCCATGAGACAATACAAAAATACAAGTGAATGTACTCTGTTTCTACTTGAGAAAGAGTCCACAGCAGTACTAGCAGTACTGCTTGGTAAAGAGGCCAAGAATACATACTCTTTTCTCCTTCTTTTTGCCTCCCTCTGTGTACTTAGGAGTGTCATGCAGGGCTCTTCCTGCCACTAGGCAGAATGAAGCGGCTATTTGCAGGAAGTGGAATTTGAGTAAATTAGAAGGGAGAGATGTTTGTGGCCCAGAGAGGAGGAGGAGACCTTTTGAGATTTGTTTGCCTATGGCCATGTTTCTCAATCTCAGCAACTTTAAGATGTGTGGAAATTACATGGAAGTTACAGCATGAGCTGGTGGGGCTTCCAACATAACACTGACCCCCTTGATCTGTTCATCTTTTCTTAAGAACTGAAGGGCTGCCTCCATATCCCTGAGAGGATTTCAAAGCTGCAGGCCAGTTGGCACCCATACACTTCCACTACACTGCCAACCAACTGTACCCTCTTAGTTTGCTCACTGACAGATCAGTGGTGAATCAGGCTGACAGATAAACAAGACAGAGTTGACAGTTCAGTGATAAACTTATTTGCCTGTGCATAATGAGCATTCAAAGCTAATTCCTAGAGGTAGATCATAATTAGAGTGAAACAACACAAGAACTGTCTTGCTGGTCTTTTCCGCTTCCTTGTCTCTTTTCATCTTTGCTCCCTGAGTGCAGTACTCTGGCCTCCTTTATATTCCAGCAATGATTTATGTAAATAGGAAATTAGTAACAGGCTGAGGCTGGCTTCATTTTATTGCTGTGATTATGTGATTTAGCAGAACCATTTTTGCTGTTACCAAGTACTGACCTTTCCCTCCTGGTCAGCATTTGCTGACAATGGCCCAGTTCATGTGCCTGCTGCTTGACCAGTCTGGTTCAGCTTCTCTAAACAATCAGAAAGTGCTATTCATGGTTCATTTAGCATTATACATAACCACATCAACTTCGCTTGTAGTTCCTAACTATCTCAAATCTTGACTACAGATTATGGCTAAGTATACCTCAGACATTGTAAGAAAACTTAAGAAATGTCTTTATAGGACTGTGAATGTTATATGTATTTAAATGTTTCATTCAGCTGATTAAGAGTTTGATTTTGAACTTCATTTTAGAGACAATATACTATGTGAAGTGTCGTTTCTCCCAGTTTTGGAGTTTCAGACCTAAGTTCCTTTGCTGCAATGTTCATGGAAACAACAACAACAACAACAAAAACAAAAACATTCAGGAAATATCCTAACAGTTGGGAGAAGTGGGATTTCTTAAATAAACCAGAGATAAGGTGGTTGTGGGAGGCTGATAGATGGAGGAGAGAAATGAAAAATGGAATTTATGAAATATATAAATATTGATTGATTATGTGCCATCAAGTTGGTGTTGACTCTTAGTGACCAGACAGATAGGTTTTCTCCAGGGTGATCTGTCCGCAGCCTGGTCCTTCAGGATTTCCCCACCTTGAAGCTAGTCGTCCTCTTCTCTTTCCTTCCACTTTCTCCAGCATTATGTCTGTAAGAAACAGACTTAGTCTTCACATACTGTAATGTGCCAAGTAATTTGAGCTTGATCATTATGCCTACAGTGAGAACTCTGAGTGGATTTGTTTGACGATCCTTTTGTTTGTTTTCTTGGCTACCCATGCTATTCTCGGGAGTCTTCTCCAATACTCAATATTCCTTCTATCCTGCTTCTTCAAAATTCAGCTTTTGCTTCCATTGTATGTAGCAGAGGAAGTCATAGTCTGCGTGATTATGATCTTTGTAAGTATAGACATAATTTCACAGCATCTGAACATCTTTTCACAGGCCTTTGTTACTATTCTGCCAAGTGCTGGTCTGTGGCATATTTCTCGACTGCTGCTTCCTTCACTGTTGATTGTTAACCTAAAGGCAGAAGTTATCTTCACTGTCAGTTCCAAGGCTTGGTTGTTCTGCCTGTTGTCATTGGTTTGGTCTTCTTTATATTTAATTTTAATCTGATTTTTTTCCCCACTGTATTCCTTGACTTTCTTTACTGGAGCTTGCATTTTCAATTTGTCATCAGCATAGAATAGGTTATTGTTGTTTTTTTGCCCAATTTTAAAACCACACTCATCTTCTGATCCAGCTTCCCTCTCTATATATCCTGCATACAAGTTAAATAAATACGGGAATACAGCCTTATCTCACTCCTGCTTCTCTAGGCTGCACAAACCTAGAGCCATTCTATTTCATTACATACTGTCCATTCTGTGACTTCCCGACCTGTGTATAGGTTTCACATGAGGACGATGTTCTAGGATTCCCATTTTCCTCAGCACAGTCCACAGCTTAATGGCCTTTCTATAATCAGTGATCACTTACTGACTGCTTTGTGGTATTCTTTGGCTTTCTCTATTATCCAGCACAGGGGTCTCCAACATGCAACTTTACTTGCACACGTGGTGGGCACACACACTCGCACATGAAGCTCCATTTGTGTGACCAGCGGGCGCCCGGACCCATTGCTTAGGCAAATGGAACTGTGCATGTGAGTGCATGAGCCTGCTGCTCACACAGAACCATCCCCTCTCCCCACCCACCCCATCCCCACCGGTCAACCAAGCTGGAAAGGTTGGGGACCACTGATCCAGCAGGCATAAATAATAAATACCCAATATGATTTCCCATTTATTTATTATACAGTATCCCTGTATAACTTGGTGCAAACATATGAATGCCAATGGTACCTGAAAGGAAGAGAGTGATGAATTGATTATGATCCCTGCCCTCCAAAACAGAGAAAATATGAGTATTAGACACACAAAGAAAAATCCAGTGGAATATCCAATTTCTCAATCTTACCAGCCAACAGTTGTCAACTGTATCTGAAACGAAACCTGAAGATTTCTCCTAGCTGCTGTGTTTTTTTTATGTATATGTGTGAGTGTGTGTACGTATTGTGTATAAATGTGTGTACACCAGAGGTGGGTTTCAGCAGGTTCTGACCAGTTCTGGAGAACCGGTAGCGGAAATTTTGAGTAGTTCAGAGAACCGGTAAATACCACCTCTGACTGGCCCCGCCCCCATCTATTCTCTGCCTCCCGAGTCCCAGCTGATCGGGAGGAAATGGGGATTTTGCAGTAACCTTCCCCTGGAGTGGGGAGGGAATGGAGATTTTGCAGTATCCTTCCCCTGCCACGCCCCCAAGCCATGCCCACAAGCCATGCCCACAAGCCATACATCCCAAGCCGCCCCAAGCCACACCCACAGAACCGGTAGTAAAAAAAATTTGAATTCCACCACTGGTGTACCCACACACACACACACACACACACACACACACACACACAGGATCAGGACAATAAAATTAAGTAATTAATTAAACTACAAACACGAAGAGGAGACAATGGAGCTGGGGGAGGGATGATGGCATGAGAACCGAAGGAAAAAAACAGGATAGACATAAGATAAAGCAAGAGATAATTGCACAGAGAAAATAAAGAATAGAGAGATACCCTATTCAGGAATTATAAAAAGCCTTTCATGCATCAGGCAAATACTGTGTGAAAAAATCATTAATGTACAACTGTTTTCTACCTCATACTTGTATGTAAAACCAACTATGTTTTTTGGTTTTCTTCCAAATGCATTGATTCCGTGATTCTTGGGATGGTTGATCGTAAGAAGTAAATCCTCTGGAAGTAGTTTGTGACGTCTCAGAAGTGTTATTTCTGGAAAATAAGGATCTGTGCACTCAAAGTTGAAAGTAGAACTGTGTGTTTTGCACATCCCTGCTACCCTTTCATTAAAATCTATTTTTAGTCAGTAGATTAGTAAGATAGCTGCTTGTCCTTGAAAGTAGAGTAACAGAGGCAAGTGTATGGTTGTCTATTACCTTATGTATAAATGGGACCCATTTTTTTCAGTCCATTACAGCTTGTGTGTCATGATCAGAGTACTTTCAAAGCTTCATAGGGCTTCACAACATATTGGGGATTACTTATAACTGAACTCTGAATCTTGTCAAAATTGAGAATAGATCACACTGCCACCCAATTCTAACATGCCTACAATTTGTGATTACATGCTAGGTTGCCGTAGCTCATGTCTGTGCTCTATCTAAGAGAGGAAAGATCATTTGTTGGGCTGGAGAAAGGGTGACCAGATTTGTTCCTCTTCTCAGACCAAACAATCAAACAACACTTCACGATATTCTGAAATCTCTTAGAAAAATCCATGCAGAAGCATGTTCCAGTAGCAGAGAGAAGAGAAGAATCTGCACCAAATCAGTTGTGTGCTGTGGAAGCCACTGGACCATCTTTGAAGGAACACAGCTGGCAAATATGGCTCTAGTCTAGAACTACAGAAAGAGAACATCAACAGGGATAACTGGTTCTGTTAGCTGGTAGTCGTGTTTTAGTCATCTCTGCCTCTCTGAAGGAGGCCAGGAAGTTATTATTTCTACTATTACTTTGTTTTGTTTTGTTTTTTATTGCTTCCAGGACAGATACTGCAACCACTACTATAGATATATAAAACCAAAATCTCCACCTAACAAAGTCTTTTTTAGGGAATCTCCAAGGTTTGTTTCCACTGTGGATCTTTTTATGGTTATAGGTATCAAACCAAACTGTTAACTTTGAGGTAAGTAATTTACACCACACTGGGGTGAGAGGGGAGATTTCCATAATCACTAAAAAGTCTGAGTTTGGGAACAGATCTCTCCAGACCTAAATGGTCACCTAACATCAAAAACGTCATCAAAAAAGCACAACAAAGAATGTTCTTTCTGCGCCAACTCAGGAAGCTCAAATTGCCCAAGGAACTGCTGATACAGTTCTACAGAGGAATTATTGAGTCTGTCATCTGCACCTCTATAACTGTCTGGTTTGGTTCGGCAACCCAACAAGACAGACACAGACTTCAGAGGATAATCAGAACTGCAGAAAAAACAATTACTGCCAACCTGCCTTCCATTGAGGACCTGTAAACTGCACGAGTCAAAAAGAGGGCCGTGAAAATATTCACTGACCCCTCGCATCCTGGACGGCATTGTACTGAATTAGGAAACTGTCAACCGTCAACAGGTTTTTTACGGCCCGAAATGCCGCGGCTTCCTTCAGTCCCCAAACCCAGGGAGTTTTCTTCACCAGTAGTTTGTGCAACGGGTCAGCAACCATCACCTTGTTATGGAGGAAGATGCTATAAAAGTTTAGTAGACCCAGGAAAGCCTGAAGGTCATCCTGATTCCTTGGCATTGGCACTTCGTGGATAGCCCAAAGTTTGCTCTTGGTTGGGTGGATGCCCTTTCCATCAATATGTTAGCCCAGGAATTCAACCTCTCTGACCCCCATTTGGCATTTGCTGCGTTTGGCCTTAAACCCTGCAGCGCACAATTTTGATAGGACCAGTCTAATTCTGGAGTGGAGCTGTTCCTCGTCACAGGAAATCAGGACGTCGTCAAAGTATGGCACCACCCCGGGAAGGTTCTGCAATAGTCGTTCCATTACACTCTGGAACAATCCCGGGGCAACGCTGACGCCAAACTGCAGCCTGTGACACTTGAACGCCCCCCTATGAGTTACAATGGTCTGCGCCTCAGCCGTAGCACCATCTACTGGCAGCTGCTGGTATGCCTGCGCCAAGTCAAGCTTAGCAAAAATTTTCCCTGGGCCGAGAGAGTGCAAAAGGTGCTGAACAATTGGCACCGGATAGGCGCTCTGCTGCACAGCTTTATTAATCGTGCACTTATAGTCAGCGCAGATTCTCACGGTGCCATCCCCTTTAACGGGGGTCACAATTAGGGTCTCCCGCTTTGCGTGGTCGACCAGTTCCAGAATGCCCTGGTGAATTAGCTTGTCCAGTTCAAGATCTATTTTTGGTTTGAGGGCTAACGGGACACGCCAAGGCTTCAATCGGATTGGGGCAACATTTGGGTCCAAATTAAAAGAAATGGGAGTGCCCACATACTTGCCCAGGTCCTGGCTAAACACATCCTGGAACTCCCGGAATAGGTTGTCTAAACCGGAGCTGGCGATGGCATTGATGCCCGTAACCCCCAGACCGAGGGCATCGAACCAATCCAAACCCAGGAGACTAGACAGGTTTCCGCCGACCACTGTTAGCTGCAGGTGCCCCTCGAAGTTGTTGAACTTCACCCGGAACTTTCCGCAGCCGATGACGGGAATACGATTTCCCTGATAGTCGCTGAATTTCAAGCGTTGTTGCTCAAACCCAGATTGTTGGGGGCAATATGCTGACTCTGTGACCCGCTTAGAGAGGGCTTAAAGCACTGTAAAGTGGTATATAAGTCTAAGTGCTATTGCTATTGCTATTGCTTTAGATGGTGCTTTTGAACACCAGGCATGGCGTGCTTCAGTGCCTGCCAGGAGATGATTGTCACGGCTGATCTGGTGTCCACCTCCATCTCGCAAGGGGCCCCTTCAATGGTCACCGTCACAATCAACTTCTTGCAGGAGGTGCTAGCATGCCCGATGCGAGTTTGATTAGTGTCCGGCACCCCAGCGGTGGTGACTTCCCAGCGCGGTTTCCAATAGTCCCGCCTTTTTTGTTTTGGCGCCTCGCAGCGAGCAGCATCTGGAAAAGGCACTCAGTTGGTGGGAAAAATGGCTCGACAAACCTTAGCCAGGTGGCCTTTTCTGTCACACCGTTTACAGATGGCATCCCGGAAACGGCAGGAAAATCTGTGGTGTTGACCTCCACAGCTAGTGCAGTCCAACCGCTTGTCCCCTCGATCGAAAAATCACTTTTTTTCAGTGCCTCAGACTTCGTCCTCGCTGCTGTCAGAGTCCTCATAGGAGCCCTTGTGCACCGCGGCTGGAGGTTTAGCCTCTGTAGTAGTGGCAGCGAATTTGTGTAGAGACTCGGCAGCCTTTGTAAACGATTCAGCAGCCCTGGCTTCGTCCAATGCAGCTGCCAAAGTCAGATTTGTTCTTGCCAAAAGTCTGCATTGTAGCTGGATGTCTCAGACACCGCAGATCAGTTGATCAAGTAGGATGTCGTTCAGATCCCTGATCTCACAATGGCCAGTGGCTTTGTGAAGGGCGGCAATGTATTGGTTAATCAATTTTCCTTCTAGTTGCATCCGTTGTCTAAATTCATACCGTCTAACGGTTTTAGATGGTGTGGGAGCATAGTGGGTCTTGAGCGTAGCTTGCAATACCTGCCACGGTACGAACTGTACCGGGGTTGGGTCTGACAGTGCCTCTGCTGTGTCAAACACATGGTGGCCACAGTGACTCAGAAAAAGAGCTCTTTTTCTATTATCTGCCAGACCCAAAAGGTCGTTAGCTTCTAAAAAACAGTCAAAACGCGTCATGTACGTCTCCCATTTTTCTTTTGCCAGATCGAATGGTGCTGGCGGATGGAATGCAGACATGTTGGGGGTGCACGGAGTTTTCCCTCTCTTGTTTTCCACCCGGCTGGGTTGTTATGCCTTCTGTTCACTTGTCCTAGTTCTCCAAGTCCCAAAGCCTTCGTTGCCACTGATAAGTCATGGGAATAACGATTTTGGAGACCGACTCTTGTTTATTAGGCACTCTATATACAACCAGCAACTAGCTGTCTGACAGCCGGCCCTTTTATAGGGAGCTGTCAGACGCCTTGGCCAATAGTGTTTAATCATTCTTCCCGCTCAAACTCTGGACCTGAGTGGAACCATTAAACTGTCAACATACATAACAGTTCACATGGTAGGTCCAATCCCATAATTAAGCATGTTGTGCAACAGGGGCAGTGGATGAAGGATGGAGTCAAAAGTCAAAAGAGTCGTGGTGGTGCAGCGGTTAGAATGCAGTATTGCAGGCTAACTTTGCCCACTGCCAGGAGTTCGATTCTGACCGGCTCAAGGTTAACTCAGCCTTCCATCCTTCTGAGGTCGGTAAAATGAGGATCCAGATTGTTGGGGGCAATATGCTGACATTGCAAACTGTTCAGAAGGTGTTGTAAAGCACTATGGAGTGGTATATAAGTATAAGTGCTATTGCTATTGCTATCATGCAGCTATTCCATCCTTAATAAATTTTCCATGGTAAGAAAAAGATGAGGTGAGGATGTAAGAAGAATTAAATGAGAATGGTGATATTTCCCCTCGATCAACTTCAGTGAATGAGACAGCAGAGTGCTAATCCTAATTGGAAGCACTCCAAAGACTGTTTTCTCTCCCACTCATTTTGAACGATTGGATTCCCCCTCTGCAACTAAATGTTTATAAATATGTAATTGTCAACATGCATTTTTCTAATTTGATGTTTATGTCTTAAGCTGCTAACTGAGGAAGGGTTTTTTTAAATCCTTTTTTCTCAATTATTTACACACTTGGCTTGTTTCGTTATTTTATACAGACATACTTTGATTAGTTCTTTGTTTAAAATCTAAAGTTTTAAACAAAGGATTTGGTGCACATACCTGCATCTGATTTTAAGGAGTTGCCCAGTTCCTTGAATCCTTTCTGATGAATGGTCAGACCATCATATCAAGATGTCTCCTGGTGCCTTTCTTTTTGGTTGTACTGAAAACATATTTCAGAAAATGGGGGTTGGGGAGTTTTCCATATACTTATGGGATTCTTATTCCAGGTTTCCCATATATGGGATTCTTATTCATACTCCAGGCATACTTACTCCTGCATCTGATACATTATTAATTAGTACATTAAATATTTTAGGGTAAAATAGGAAATATGATGAGCTGATTCACCATTCCTCAAGCTAAGAGCTTCCAACCAAGCCTCTAAAGTTTAACAAAAGAGTTGAAATAAAGTAAAGAGAAAGAAGTGGACATGATATCCATAAAAGAGGGGTAATATTATGTCAAAGGCTAAAAAAGTGCTGCCAACTGTTTATAATGCCTGTGTTTGTGTGAGAGAGTATATGTGTGCATGTATGTATACAAAGGAAGGGCACTGCAGCAGGAAATGTCCAATGGGAAGACAGGATAGCTTGCAGTCTGAACCAAATGCCTTGCACATTGTGGCTGAAGTGTTTCAATCCAGATTTTCTTAAACCAAGGTAGAGTCAAGCTGTTATGAACATTGCAGAGAAGCAGCTTAAATGGTCTATTTATCAGAAGTCTATTTATCAATTTACTTCTCTAAGAGGCCTATTTATCAATTTACTTCTCCAAAAATGCTAATTAGAGAACAATCTACTTGAGAAAAAGATGCATAAAGAATCAGCCATGGAACTCTCAAACAAGATTTAATTTAATTTAATTAATTGTATTTCTATGCTGCCCAACTCCCGAAGGACTCTGAAGGAGATGTTGTAACTATAACAGCAACACAAGTTCTGCTGCTCAAAAATATACTGTTTTAGTTTGGGGAGATCCTTCCTAACGGTCACCACTTAACATTGTTGTATTGTCAGTGAGAGACTGTCTGAGCCAGGGGAAGAGTCAAACAGGGAATTAGTCTAGAATCTCTGCATATCATAAGAGGGCAAAACCCAACCACAACCCCCTTGAATGCCATTGAGCTGCAACTTGGAGGCACTCTGCCAGCATTATGCTAAACCAGGTTAGCAGGGAAGTGGCTGTCCCATCATCCCTGGGGAGAGCCATGCTGTAGTTGCATTAGTAGCAAGAGAAATGGGAAATATTCAACTGCTACTCATTCTCTGCAAATCATTAAGGGGAAAAAACATTTATAAGGATGGAATTATGTGTTATTTAAAAACATGGTTGCCATTAAAACTGGTAAGTGTGCATTTAATTTCCTCTACTCTTTCCATAACACGCAAAGCAAAGCAATTTACTCAAGCCTGGCCATTATAATGGCATGTATTTTGCCAAATCTCTGTTCCACATCACTGACTAGCAAGAGGCAGCAGATAAATACATAACAGTGAGTCAAAGGACATGAGCCGAGCAGTCTTCCTTAACCTGATATGTCCAGATGTGTTGACTTATAGCTCATAAATTTTTTCAGGCACATCTGGATAGCACCTGGCCGATAAAGACTGCTCTGGAGAGGAGGGGGAAATTCCACAATTCAAGTGTATTCCACCAGGAGTTTTGTGGCCTCTTTCTCCTTTGCAGAGGTTTTACAAACCTGAGGGAATTTGGAATGTGTACTGGAATCACAAAACTTGATCTGAAAAGCTAAACTATCACTTCCAAAGAACAGCTTATTTATTCATTAAATTTCTATGCTGCCCATCTCACTGATACAGTGACTCTGGGTTGGCAGCCTTTTTAATTAGGCCAGCCCCCCTGAAAAAAGCAGGAGCTACACAACGGAATGGAAGCACCTGCAGAAACATGAAGCCCAGTGGGGCAGAAAATTGTATGCACTGAATTTCATGCTGTTACAAGGGAAGGACTCTTAATGGCCTCATGCACAAATTCAGCTCTGAAGAAACAGTTAACATTTCTGTTCTCCCACACTATGCTTTAACAACGATTCCACATTCCTGATATGTTAGATATCAGGAGATATGTTGCTTAACCCTGGTTTTTGGGGAAAAAACTTTTAATGGTGCATAATTTCCCACAGTGGCTGCAGGACCGCATGGATAAAATGAACTTTACTTTTCTGGTCTTCAGGCTGAATCACCATTGCATTGTAGTAGAACAGGGTTTCCCAACCTTGGCAACTTTAAGACCTGTGGACTTCAACTTCCAAAATTCCCCAGGCAGCTGGGGAATTCTGGGAGTTGAAGTCCACATGCCTTAAAGTGGCCATGGTTGGGAAACTCTCTAGCAGAGGATTAGGTGTTTTTTATTATTATTATTTTTATGTTTATTAATATAAATAGAAAGAGCAACATGTTCAAAATCCATATAGACAGTGTGTTGTCTGGTTACAATTCTTTTGAGTAATATTCATCATAGTAATAATAATAATAGTATTCTCTAACAGTAATCTTATAATGACAGTGCTTTTCCCTTGTTAATACTAATCAAGATTAATAAAAATTACCGTATTTTTCAGAGTATAAAACGGACTTCCCCCCCCCAAAAGAGGCTGAAAATTTGGGTGCGTCTTATACTCCGAATGTAGCCCTGCCCACCCGCTGGCCCCCACCCTTCGGCCTCCAAACGCTCCATTTGAGAGCCCCTCAAGGCTGCGGGGATTGCCAAAGCACATCGCCGCTGATCACCACCCAAAAACGCGATGCGACGCGCGGTGTCCAAAATGGCTACCCGGAACAGCTCCTGCCTTCTCTTACCCCTTCCGCGCTTCGCCTGCTTTAGTCACTGGAGCTCCCTCCGACGATCAGCTGTGCTTTTGAAGCTGTTTTTCAGCCCCAATGAGGCGCTTGTGAGTGAAGCGATCTTCCATGCTTCGCCTGCTTTTCTCAATACTGCTCCCTTTGACGATCAGTTGTGCATCTAGAAGCTGTTTTTTTAAACCCCAACCAGCTTGTGCACTCAAAACCAGCGAACTAATGTGCTGAAACTGACCAGGCTAAGAACACACTGGCCGCTGTTAACACATGTATTATTAAATATACATTCCTTTTACTGTATTTGTCTGGTATGATGCCCAACAGAAATATTTCCGGTTTTAAATCTATATGTTCCTTTATCATTTTTTCTAGCCAGGTGTGTATTTTAGTCCAGTATTTTTTTGCTTTCAGACATGTCCACCACATGTGATAATACGAGCCTGGGGTTTGGTTGCACTTCCAACACTTGGCAGACATATTCTTAAACGTTCTAGCTCAGTGATGGCTAACCTTTTTCTCGTCACGTGCCGTACATGGGAAACTTGCTAAGGAAGGAGCCATTTTGCTTGCTTGCATAGGGCCTTGGCAGTTACAACATTTCTGTGCATCCTGGATTTGAACTTGGAACACAAGCTTCCACTGCTCTTGCTTCATAGGATTTCTTTGTCATACAAGAAAGAAAGAAAGAAAGAAAGAAAGAAAGAAAGAAAGAAAGAAAGAAAGAAAGAAAGAAGGAAGGAAGGAAGGAAGGAAGGAAGGAAGGAAGGAAGGAAGGAAGGAAGGAAGGAAAGAAAGAAAGAAAGAAAGAAAGAAAGAAAGAAAGAAAGAAAGAAAGAAAGAAAGAAAGAAAGAAAGAAAGAAAGAAACTGATCCAGATGGCACTTTAGGTACTAATTTTAAAAAAATCTTTAAATTATCCTTAAAAGCAATGTGTCTCTACATAAATGCCACACATACACTTTAATGGGCTGCTGTAGGGCAAGGGGCTCCTGTGTGTATATCTTGTGTGTTAGATTATATTCTAGTATGTTGTGTGAACCCAGGAAATTAGATAAATTAAGAAAATAATGGTTAAGGTCATCATAAGTAAGAGTATCATGCAAACCCAGCCAACTCCTTCCAGGTAGTTCTAACTTTATCTGACTACTTTGAACTGACTATTCACAATTCCAGATCTGAATCTGGAAAGCAAAGCAATATTCTCATTTTGCATTGGGTTCACCAGAAGAGCCATGTGGAACTGGTAGCTATTGTAAACAAGCCCCTCACCTCAACAATACATTGTGTTGATGGGCAGAATCTGGTCTGAACAACTTGCTCTTGTGCCATCAGTTAAAGGGGATCTCAGAATGGCATGTGCTGCAAAAGAACGGCTTACCGAGAGGGTATTTATTTATACTTCACCAATGAAAGAAGTCAAAGAAAACGCAGAGCCCAGATCTCCATAGGCTGATTGTGTTGGAAGATGGAGATTTTTTAAACACTATAACTGAAATGCAGTAAAAATATACCATGATAGGGAAGGCTTGTAGCCAGGCAGTGCCAGCTCAGTCAGCTAGCTCAGTCGTAAGCAAAGATGAGTAACTTTCTCTCTCCTTCCTTTTGGACTTTTATCTTTACTGAGCAGCATCCCAAATAAACAATGGTACAACCATTGGCTGTGCCTGCTCCACTGCTGCCACCAAACCACACCATGAGCCACCAAACAGCCAATCAGAGTGTTAGGCATCATGGCTCAATTCTACTCTCAACAGGCTCACAAAACTCCTGAAATGTTAACAATTGAGTCTCATGAGCTGGTGCAAGCCGCCTGCAGCACATCACTGCAAACAGGCAGGGGTGGGCTTCAAAAATTTTAGCAAGGGGTTCTCTGCCCGGTTGCTGGGTGGGCGTGGCCATGGTGGGCATGGCCTAGTCGGCCTACTGCACCACAGTGGGGGTGGGTGGGTGTTTTTGCCCTCCTCGGGCTCCAGAGGCTTTCCTCGAGCATCCGGGAGGAAGAAAACGGCCTCCCCAGGCTCCGGAGGCCCTCTGGAGGCCAGAAACAGGCCCGTTTCCGGCCTTCCCAAACTTCCGGTAGGCCCATTTTTCGCCCTCCCGAGCCTCCGCGCATGCCCTGCACTTGCACTGCATCCAAAACGGGCCACGTGGGGACTCCTGGGAGGGGAGGGGTGGGCAGGGCCAGCCAGGAGTGGGATTTGGGGGTTCTCCAAACTGCACAGAATCTTAGCTAGAGGTTCTCCCGAACCCCTGCGAACCCCCAGCAGCCCACCCCTGAAACAGGGCCATTTCAATGGGGGCTGGTCTTAGACACCCATCTTTGTCTAAGATCGCCAGGGACCAGCTCATAGTCCACTGCAAAGACACAGGAGACTCTACAGCTAAGGTCCATCTATAGATTTTTGATTAACGTTTTCATCTATTCTACTCAGTTTATTATTTGACACATCAGGGTGATCTAACATGGTTGTTAGTTTTGTTTAGTTTTTTGTTCGATGTTCATTTTTGTTTTCTGCTGCCCAGAGTCATATTGGTTAAGTTGGGTGGCCATATAAATGCTTTCAATAAATAACTAAAATCAATAAGAAAAAGTGGAAGACTTGCATGACGAAGAGGAAGCAGGAACTGGATGTTCCCTTTCTACTAGTAAATGCAAACTAAGAACTATATCCCAGTGTAAATTTTCGGAGCCTCAATCAATTAATGCTCCTTACTGGAAATTCTTATGCCAGTTTTTGAGGAATAAACTTGGTATCAGAAGATCGAATCACCATCCTCCCTAAATGGCAGGGAGACGTTTCCTTTTCAAGCTGTAGATGATTTTGGCGATTTCTTTACTTCTCAGATTGTGAAGATTTAAAAGGTGCTGGTGTTAGATCCTTAACGCGAGGGCGGAAAGTACTGAGGCGAGCCAGATCGTGGATCGGAACAAGCCTTTATTAAGGCTGACAGGTTAACAGCAACTACAGCAGAAGAACAGCTCCGTACAGCCAGCAAAAGCCGGTCGCGTCTGACAGCTCTTTTATAGCCGGCTGTCAGATGCGCCAGCCAATGGGAGTGCTCTAAACTCCCGCTCTCAGGCAGCTCGCGTCTTAGCCTATCAGAGAGGTTCCAAGGCAGACTTGCTCGTCCTGAGGGGACGTAGCACCCCTCCCCTCTCGGATGGCGCACGCATAGTCATCCAGATAGGCGGGGCGCCTGCGCGGTCGTGTCGAGCGCCGGAGTTCGGGAACAACTGGAGGAGGCGAAGGCGGGAGTGGCTGGACAGCAGGCAGCACGACTGGCAAGGCTTCCGGACGCAGGAGAGGTGTGCAGCAGTCATCGGAGGCGGGCAGGCGTATCGGTAAGTCAGCCGCGGGAGTGCCGGACTGGGGGGTGTGGTCGACGGCGTCGGGCTGGGCACACGGAGTTGCGGCTGGCAGCGAGGAACTAGGTGGTGGGTCGACGGTGATTGTGAGTCGCCCCCGTAGCTGGTCAAGGTGCCGGCGCAAGGTTCGACCATCGGTCATCTCTACCCTGTAGGAACAGGGGCCGGTTACTTGGACAATTGTGCCTGGTAACCAGCGAGGTTCCCCCCCAAAGTTCTGAGCGTAGACCGCGTCGCCCTCTTTAAACCCCCTGGGCCAGCTGGACGAGTCAGTGGGGGTGTCAGGCGAGTAGAGAGGGTGCAAGCGGTCGAGGTCGGTGCGGAGGCGGCGCCCCAGTAGCAACTCGGCCGGGCTGCGAATGGTGGCTGGGCACGGGGTGGAATGTTGTGCCAGGAGATACTGCGAGACCCTGTCCTGCCAGTCGGCCGAGTCCAAACGTTTAAGGGCTTCCTTGGCTGACCGCACGGCGCGTTCAGCTCTGCCATTGCTGGCGGGATGCCAAGGGGCAACCAGGGCCTGGCGGATGCCATGGGAGGCCAGGAACATCTGGAACCGGGTGGACGTCAGCTGTGGGCCGTTGTCCGAGACCAGGATATCGGGCAGTCCGTGGGTGGCGAAAAACTTCCTCAGCACCCTGATCACGGCCTCAGACGTGGTGGAGGTCATGAGTTCTATTTCAACCCACCCAGAGTATGCATCAACCAACACTAGGAATTGACGGCCAAGGAAGGGCCCTGCAAAGTCCAGGTGGACCCTGGACCAGGGGGCCCTAGGGGTTTCCCAAGGCCTGGGAGGGGCCGCCGTGGTGGCTGGTCGAGAGCGTTGGCAAGCCTGGCATCCCGCCACCCATTCTTCGATGGCCCGGTCCATGCCAGGCCACCAAACGTAACTTCTCCCCAGAGCTTTCATTCTAACTATGCCGGGGTGGCAGTCATGGAGCCGTGCAAGGACAGGTTTATATAGTGGTGGGGGAACTACCACCCTGCTGCCCCACAGGAGGCAGCCCCTTTGAACCGACAACTCGAGCTGTCGAGATTTGTACGGGCTGAAAACTGGATTGACCCTACCCAGGGGCCAGCCCCTCCTCACCCAGTCCAGGACTTGGCGCAGGATGGGGTCCCTGGCAGAGTGGGAGGCAATGTCAGTAGCAGAGAGGGGAGGAGCCAATTCTTCA